>CM076572.1:1261281536-1261337817 GCA_034641835.2 Pinus albicaulis
GGGTGAAAATCGTCTCTGATTCGGACACTTCCCAGGGGTGGACTATCTGAGTAGTAGTCGGTATCTCCCATAGTGGAGGAGGACGGAAAATACTGTAAAGAAGATTCAGGGATCTCGGTATGGACCGGTGGCCTTTCTTTCCTACTTCTTCTATGTATGATCTTCTCTTGGTCAGACATAGAAGGTATCTTTAGCTGGGATGTATCTGACCTTAGGTGTGGCATACGAGGAGCCAGTTCTGCAAGAAAATTTTTCTTACAAATGAATGTGGAGTCGCCAAGGTGAGGGATCTACAACTCTCAACTCTCCATGCTCACCTATTTGGAGAGTGAATAAGGTTTTGTCGAGGCCCAGGGATTCAACTTTTCTCAACTTCGTTTCCCGGCAACGGTGCCAAAAAGATGTTGTGGTTCCTAGAGACAACCTTGAGTTGTGAAAGACCAGTGCCTAGGACATCTTATATAGCAAGGAGCATGTGATATAACATGGGGAGCTATCAACAAAAGGGTCTCATGCTATCTCCTATAAACAGGGAGGTTAATTAGAATGGGACCAAAACTTTCAGAAACTTGTCACAGGGAGAGCAATACTGTAGAGGCAAGGTGTAAAACTCTAAAACAAATGCATCAGACAATTCGAAGGCAACTTACTGTAAAGAGGGCCGGTTCAAAAATACCTCATAGAAATAAATAATCAGAAGATGTTTACTACATATGAAAGATTGAGATAATACCAATTGTCATTTAGATGATATCCAGATACACATATAACCATGTAATGGGCTTACCAATTTAAGAATCCATACATGACAATAGCATTTTAAAAATAACATCCCAAAGAAGCTAATATAGCAGAAGTAAGGTTGAAGTGGAAAATGGAAAAGTATATCACGCCTGAGCCATATTTAAAGCGCTTGAATGGTTCAAAGCATGAGTATCAACTAGGATAAATTTGTACCAAAAACCAGTGAGCCACTTGCATTCTAGAACATGATACGAGAAAGGCGGATGAAACAAAATGAACAATTAAACTAGCACATATAAGAGAAAGTTACAAACTGTGAGACACCAAAGACCAGAATCCTCATTAAAGATGGAACTCCTCCTCACTGAGACCCAACGAGCTCTGTGTATTCATATAAAAGTTTGACAAAAATGCATACAAAATTCTCTTATTGCATAATTCTCTGAAAATCAAGAACCCCCAATCATCTGTTCTTAGGGAGTTTTATAGGAGAAAAACTAGTAAAGGGAGTGGATGATGAACATTTAATTTGTCTCATTAAGACAGGATGGTGGAAGCGTTCACGCCCATACTACTTAATGACTCTATAGTGTTGTATGTACTCTGTAGCCTGTTTCAGGAGTCCTATTCAGGTCGAGATTGACCTCAGATATGTTCTTGAAGTCCTTTCTGGCTATTTGGAGCTCTGTGCTAGCCTTCTAGAATAAATGAATTGGGTGGAAAATCTGCGAGGCCTCCATGCTTCATAACTGTTGACTGACAGGCGTAGGAACCTCAGTCAATGTGTTCATCTGTTTAAGGGCTCGAGGAGGCATGGAGGCTTTAATGGAAAGATGTACTGCCTGGAGAAAAACGTCCCGCAGATATTCAAACACAGACCTGGCTGCTGCGTGTGCTCTTTAGGTCTTCAAACTGCGCCTTAATCCTTTGAACACAGGTTTAGCACATTAAATCTTTAATTACGAGCTTAAGTCCCTCAAATCTGTCTCTGCTGATTCGTCTTGCCGCTGTTGAAATGATTATCTCTGCACACTGAATCACAGTGGCTATGACTATAGAGGCAAAGTGAATTTGCCACTCTGAACACCCTGCACAAATACAATAAACTCATTATAAAAATCCAAGGGAGGTGGCGGAGAAATGCTGTGGAGGCATGTGGATGGTGGCGCAGCAGTGGAAAACAGCGAAAATGGTGAAAGAATGGTGGAAAATGGAGCTGATGGTGGTTTGGTGTCATAAGGGTCGCAGATCGTCCGATCAGCTAAAGAAATGGGAATGAACGGTCAGGATTTACGAACGGAGGTGTTAATGGTAAGTAAGCGGAAGAAATAACACTTTAGCGTTAGAACACCAAAGTCTAATGTTTGGTCAAATACACAGAAAATCAATGAAAATGAATGAAATTCGGGTGTATCTTATGGTGGGACCCGGCGGGTGGAGGGTGATTAACCGAGCCGTTGGATCTCAGGAGAAGATCAATGGTGGGGATTGAATGTTGAAGTTAATAGAGGCTCCGATGAAGAAATATGGTAGAGGGTGCGAGGCAATGTAGACCGTCGATCTTGGATCAAAGGGACGGTCACAATAAAATCGGCGAATTGCAATCGGGAGGGACGGAGGGTGACACAATAAGACCTTTGCGATTGCGATTGGAGCGATGTTGCGATTATGCGATGGCATGCCAATTGTTGGATCGCATGAGGGATCAACGGTGGAGATTAAATCGACAGGGGAAACAATGGGTGTAACGAGCAAGGCAAGAGAGATAGGGGCCGTTAGATCAGAATGGATGAACGGCGGAGATTGGATTGGAGAATCACAATTGAAAGAGGCAGAGGGTGGCATATGAAACATTTCCGATTGGCGATTAGCGATTACACGCCAGCCGTTGGATCTGGAAATAGATCGACAGCCCACGGTTAATCGAAGGGATCAATGAAGAGGGGCGATGGGCGCATTGTGGAACAAGCGATGGCCGTCAAATATTTATAGATCGATGGTTGAGATTACGGTGCAGGTCTAATAAACCAAACTCAATCGCATCGGAACTTTTTAAGTTTACAAAGGAGAAGGGCGCATATGAAACCTCTTATTGCGATTGGAGCGACTATGGGCTTAGCGCTTGGTATTAGCGCCGGGATTTATGGAGGGGAAGTTGTTAAGGGGCTGGCCTAGAAAGGGGCTTAGCCTGTTATATGGTGGAAAGTGGGTTCTTAGCCCGTTTTTCATGCATTTTAAGGCCGACAAGGGGTAAAGGTAGAGAGAAAAAGGGATTTTTAGAACAACCAAGGGTATTTGTGAGGTTTAAAAAGGGGATTTGGGTGATTTTAAGGGGTTAATGAGGAATTAGGGAATGGGAAAAAGAAGGTGAAGAAGTAGAGGTTTAGTGGGAGTGAAACGAGAGGGAAAAGGCCTTTTTAGGGCATTCTTATTCACAAACAGAGATGTTTTTAACTGGAAACAGCAGTGGGGATTCATCAAAGGACAAAGGGCATAAATGGACTTCAAAGATGATGTGTTATCAGCAAGAATGCATTCTTTGAAATCTCAGAGACAATTTGACCCCCTGTTTTCTTGTCAAAAATTAATATGGGGCTAACATGATCAACAGGACCAATCACCATAGCCTCCCTTTTATAGGAAAATGAGTTCTTAAAGTCAAAATTAGAAGCTTACAAGAGAGAATTGGTAATGGCAAGGGAAGCCTTTGACAAGGAGCTAAATTTTTCTACCCTGGCCCATACAAAATCCATGGCAGATAAACATACAGAGAATGATCCATATAAAGAATATATGTGCTATTAATGTGGAAACATCTATCAGCAAGCAGGATATAAGATAGTTTAAGTTCCAATTCCCGGAGCATCCACTTCATCTGCAGTCAAAGAAGAATGCCCAACTGATACACAAGAACCAGTAGGGCCTTCAAAAATTTTAGAAAAAGAAATTAAGGTACAAGTATCCTACCCTACTGTAACTGATTCTACTACTCAGACTATGTCTTAGCCTACCACTTACAATTCTAGAACACAAACTGAACCTTGGAAAGAAATGGAAATAATGAACAAGTGGAGGAAACAATATGCTATTGCCCAAGATAAAACTTTACAACAGCACAAATTGGTTTGGCAGAATCATATCTATTCTAATTGGGAGACCTAGGAGCAGACACTCCAGCAATTTAGAATTTACAAGAAAGAGAATAAAGAACTAAAAGGAAAACTGCTCCTAATGTTTCAACTGGTACAAAAATTATTGGCCACTAGGAAACCATCTCTGAACTATTCTTTATTTCTTTCAGAACGTCTTGTTTATTTTCAGTTGAAAGCAGTCAAAGACGAAAGACCTCATGAGGTGCTTACAGCTGAAAAGTTTGTGAAAACATTTGCAGAAGCTTCCACCAGTTATCAGCGCCTATTATGTGAGTTGTACCTTCACAATGAAGCTATTCCTGAAAACAGATAGATCGATCTCAACCCTCTTGTTGGTGATATTCAGATCAGGGCATTTGCTTCCTTCCTTGCTAATCAGATTACATGGCAGACTACTTTTCTTGCAACTAGGCACAATGAAGACAACCACCTTCTCTGGATAAGGCCAGAACCTTAGAACCCTGCCATTTATGTGGCATAATATCATCAGTTTTTGCAGAAGCCAGGGATGATTGAACCCATACAGCAATTACAGGCTTCAGTACTCCATGATTGTCACCAGTTTATCAAGGCCAAAGAAACTGCTGCTCTAAGAGCAAACAATATGTTGTGGCAACAATCCTCTAAGGAGAGATAGGAGTATAATCCTTTTAGCCCTACTAACCTTGAAACTGCATTATCTAGAGTACCTAACTACATCATATGTGTTCAGCAATGTGCTGAAAAATGGATAGGGTACCACTTTCACTTTCCTATTTTATGGATGCCAGCAGAACAATATCATGCTCATTACAGTTTGGCTAACAAGGATGAAGCAGCAGCGTGTCAGAGATTTCAAAATGTGCAAGGATTCAGAGCTTTAATATATAACACCTTCCATAGCTATTGCCTAAGTAATTTGCATGCTAAAAGCCAGTATCCGGACTCTGACTCAGACTAAAGTTGCCTGAGGACATGCAACCGTTTCAGTTGGGGGGGGGGATGTTAGGACCTCATAATGTATCATTTTGACTATACATTTTGTTATTATTCAACTCTTTTTCAGTCTATACTTAAATCTTACACTGTCACTTTCATCCATTTTTCCCAAAGATATATAATATTCTTCTCTTTACTATATGTTTAATTTGTTTTATATATAATTCTACATTACTTTTATATTTAATCATTGATCGAAGATATATCGTTGCTGAGATAGTTTGAAGATCACATATAATCTATTGTGACTGTCTAAAGACCGCGTTGCTGAAACAGTCAACATGGTACGCAAATCCCGTTGTTGAAATAGCCCATGATTTGCGATTTTGAAGCAACATTTCAAGTATGACGGCAACAAGAAAAGACAAGTAAAGGAAGTTGTTACATGGACCACTCTGAAGCCAGTACCATCATAACCATTGTAACAGCATTTTGCTATGGAAGAACAGAAAGACCCTATTTTAGAACAAAAGATCAGATTGGGTTAAAAATAGGATTTCTATAATGTAAATCGATTGTAATAGATGTCTCCTCTTTAAAAAGAGGATACATCAGCATTAGAGGAGAGTTGGAGACTATGGGAGGTTCATTTTTTAACAGAGAAGGAACGTGACTCTTTTGTAATATGTTGCTTTCGACAGATGAATAAAAGTTTGTTTTGAGCACTTCAATTTAATTCCTTCTTCTGGGGAATCTTGTGAGAAGGAAAGGGCTCGCCTTCTTCACAAGATTCACCCATTTGTTCCTATAGTTTGTTAATGGTTCATTTTATTCATGCCTTGATTAAACCCTGTTTGTTGAAGTTAGTTATGCAGTATTGGAATTCTGTTGTTTATTGCTAAAGCTCTGTTTTCCTTACTTGCTGCATTGATTTCATACAATTCATTCTTGAGAAGTTGTGAGTTATTTTAATTAGCAATATTGTTTATGGAATGAGTGTGTGAAAGCTTGGTAATCAGAAAACAGGTGCTGAAGATTCCTACTTGGGGAATAGGATCATGTTCTCTGTTATAGTATAATTGATCTTCCTTTCAGCAGATTGATTTCCTTTCATTGTCTTTTTAATGTAATCTAGGATTATTTTAATGAAAGTCTGCAATAGAAGGATTGTCTTTGTTGTAACTCAAGTATACTTTAGTTTTGTTAAAGCAAAGTGTGATTAGTGTGATCCTTACTACAACATTTCTTTGCTTTTGAGATTGAGCATATACAGTGTGTGATTGCCCTTGAAATAAACAGATTTCCCTGGGTTGACAATTTATGTAGCACTTGAATTGTTTAAATTAATAAAAAATTAAAGTGACCAACATACATCTGGTTATTTTTTTCATATGGGTTTAGGAGATATTTCATGGGCTTCTAAAAAACAGCCTATTGTAGCATTGTCTACAGTAGAGGCAAAATATGTGGCAGCTACAGCAGCAGCATGTCAAGCAGTGTGGATGAGAAGGATGTTGAGAAATTTATGTCAAGAACAGGTAAAAATCACAGTGATTTATTGTGACAATAGCTCAGCCATAGCATTGTCTAAAAATTTTGTGTTTCACAAAAGGACAAAGCACATAGATGCTAAGTTTCACTACATCAGGGAGCTAGTGAACAATGGAGAAATCATTTTAAAACATTGCAGGACTCAGGAACAATTTGTAGATATACTAACAAAGCCATTAGCGTAGAAAAGCTTTGAATATTTGAGGAAATGCATGGGTATGACAGATAACCCAGCAATTGAACTTAAGGGGGATTGTTGAAGTTTAAACTTTAACTGCTCTGCAGACAAACGCCGCTTTCCATTTTTGTTTTGAAGAACTCTGTCAAACACCGCTTGTTATTTTTGTTGAGCAGTCAAGTCAAAGTTTAAAATAGAGTTTACAGTATTTCGAAACAGAGCTTTTGGTACATGAGAAAAGTTTTTTTTAACGTTTAATTTGGGTCACACTGCCAGCACACATGTCCACCAAACAAAAGAGTTCCGGGGGGGGTGAGGGAACTCACGGGAAGGTTTTTTGAAGCAGCCCCCGGAAAGCATGAAAGTTTAGTTTTATGTTTTGTTTAAATGTTTTTATTTTATTTTTACGACAATGTATGTATTGAAGGTTTTAACCTTGGTTAAATTTTTTTACCGCGAGATATTTTAAATATGTTTTAACCTTTGGTTTTAAACTTTATGTAATATATATATTGTAAATATATTATATTTAAAATATATATAAGTATTGTAATGTGTCATGAGTATGGTTTAGACTGTGTATTAAGTGTATTGTTTTTTGTGTAATGTAATAGCCCGAAGGCAAATGTAATACACAGTAGTGTGAGAGACAGTGTGTTAAGAATATACACAGCAGTGTAGCAAAAAGAAAGAGTTTTTGGAAAAACATAGTGAGTGTGTAATATTTGTAAAAGAGAGACCGAGAGCTTTTTAGCACTGCGTGTGTAGCAGTCCAGCTTTTGAAAATCCCTCTGTTAGAGGAAGACAAGTTTTTTGTAATAGATTTCCAATTAATGAAATAGTTACAGTTTGTGAATCTCTGTCTATCAGTGAGCAATTTTTTTTTAATTCTCTGTGTTTAAAGGAGAGTATTATTCTCTCAGTATTTGTTTTGGAATTATCAGAAATTCCAACATACTTGCCTTCCATTGAAGTGAAATGATAGAAATCACAACCCTAAATCCTCCTTTGAGATGCAGTTAACCTCAGTACCCCTTCCTCGAGATGAATGAGACCAATTTTGGGAAGAAACACAGTAATTTATACCCAATGACAATCGAATATGTGCATACGTAGGTGCCTGACATTTTTATAGAAGGATGGATGTCAGATTCAATCAAAGAAAAAAGGAGATCCCAACTACTACAGATGATCACCTTAAATTTAGTAAACAACATTCATAATTTATGGATTTCTCCTAGATTTTGCAGAATTGATAACTATTGTTTTTCATGAGCTAGAAAGGAATATTTTTGTATTTTGCAGCTGAGAATGCATATAGATATGTATGAAATATCATGCATGCAGTAGATGTATAAACCAAGATATTCCCTTACTATAGCATGAGAATCTTATTCTTTATCAGATAAGGTTTTGTAAAGCTTCTGCTCTACTTTCAATCTAATAATAACTCAAGATTTCAATCTTGCTATCTGTAGTAAAATACAAATAAGATAAATGATTGTTTATGAGAACCCGCCTACAGAGATTCATACATACAGAAAGCGTATAGAAAATAACAATTCTTTGTATCCCACATCGATAGATCCATCTTAGATCGATAGATCCAAAATCTTAAATATTCTTATAAAAATGAATCCAGTTTCTCAAAAATATTAAAGAAGCTCAAACCACATAACATAATCAAAAACCAGTAATTCGGATGCAATAAAATAGTACTTTGCCAATACTTCAGCAAAAATGGTTCAACACTAACATAAATTCAAAAATGATTGAACTCTAACACGGAGCTACAAGAAAATATCTTTATTCAAATCGAAATAAGGCAACAAAAATTAGAGAACCTTTGAGAAAACCATTAAAAAGTACATGCATCTCCAATCAGAATTTGCAGTGCTCCTCGGGTTTTCACGTTTACAAATAGGAAAGTTGGATACCTAAATTATCCGAACAAAAATATGCAGTTAGGAAGATTCACATATTGCTGGTCCCCTGTCTGAATCGAATGGGAAATTGTGCCAAGATGAGATTTCAATAAGAGGAGATTTAAATGTGTGATTCCACATTTGTAGCTGAAACCATTGACATCTGATTCATCATGTTAAGCCCAATATTTTTATTGTTGTTGATGATCATGGGCTCTTTCCAAAAACCAGCGCACAATGCATCATCCAATGAAGGAATTTTGTCTACCCATGTGTGCCATTCACTTTGATTTGGATCATATTGGGGGGAATTCTACTAACATCAATATTCTCAAGGGTTTGGTTGCATTCTAAACCATTCTGATGAAAGCTAAGAAAATCATGAATAGATCCCCCAATCCTGCAACTTGACTATTGGACTTAGTAGAATACCTGAAGAATGCAGTTTGAAAACCGCAGATTGTTGAGACTAAAATAGCACCAGGAAGAAATTGCAATAGATCCCCCAATCCTACATCTTGACTATTGAACTTAGTAGAATCCATGAAGAATGCAGCTTCAAAAACCACAGATTGTTGAGACTGAAGTTGCACCCAGAAGAAATTGCATTAGATCCCCCAATCCTGCATCTTAACTATTGAACTTAGTAGAATTCTTGAAGAATGCAACTTTGAAAACTACAGATTGTTGAGACTGAACTGGCACCCAGAAGAAATTGCAGTAAGGCAGTTGCAAGAACAAGACCCACAACAAAAACCCTAATCACTAAGCCAGTGGGAGATAACAAAAACACATGTTTTGGGTGGGAGATATGTTATTTTAACCGGAGGTCTAAAATTTAAAAGAAAAATGAATACTCCCGCCCTCCATTTTTCCAAACATAATTTTTAATATTATGCCTTCAAATATCATTTTAATATCATACCCATTGTTTTTCTTATGGATGTTGAGCGCACTCAGTGATTCTTTGTAATGCCAACAATTGATTTAAAAGGAAGCTTCAAAAATCAATTCGATTTCATTCTAATAAATTTATTTTAAAAACATTGATGGCGAACCACACAATGAGTGGTTCGAAAGGCGTGCACCTTAAAAATTTTATGTGATTTATCTAGAAGAGTTTTTAAAGAAATTAATTAATTAATTATTAAAATAAAATTGAGATAAAATAGTAAATTTAGGAGAGGTTTTTGCAACCCATGTTTTTTCTCATGGTATTCCACCTTGCCAACAAGGGGGAATTAACCCAAACGTAGGTTTCAACTAGACCTGCTCCCGTTTGGAATGGCTAATCCCAACAGGTTTTAAGGAGGTACTATAAGGGTTAGGGGAATAATTAGTTAGTGGTTAAGGGATTAAGGATTAGGGGTTTAGGGCTTAGGGGAATAAGGGCTTAGGGGTTAGAGGTTTAGGGTTTAGAGGTTAGGGGAATAATGAGATAGTGGTTAAGGGGTTAGGGATTGGGGGCTTAGGGGTTAAGGGGTTAGGGATTGAGGGCTTAGGGGTTAGGGGATTTAGGAGAATTTATGGGTTAGGGGAATAATGAGTTAGTTGTTAAATGGGTTAGGGGTTAAGGGAATATTATTCATTTAGAGGTTAAGGGGTTAATATTATGCATTTAGAGGTTTATGGTTTAGGGGGTTAAATGGGTTAGGGGTTAAGGGGTTATAGGTTTAGGGTTTAGGGGGTTAAATGGGTTAGGGGTTTAGGGGGTTAGGGGATTTAACAGTTAAGGATTTTAGGGGTTAGAAGTTAGGGGCTAATGGGGTTAGGTTTTAGGGGGTTAGATGGGTTAGAGGTCGGGAATTAGGGTTTAAGGGGTTAGGGTTAAGCGTTTAAAGGTTTAGGTTTTAAGGGGTTAAGGGTTTATAGGTTTAGGGTTTACGGGGTTAAATGGGTTAGGGGTTTACTAGGGGTTTAGGGGGTTAAATGGGTTAAGGGTTAAGGGTTTAGGGGTTAGTGGTTAAGGGTTTAAAATTTTATGGTTTAGGGGTTAAATGGGTTAGGGATTTAGAGGTTTAGGGGGTTAAATGGGTTAGGGATTGGGAATTAGTGTTTAAGGGGTTAGGGTTTAAGATGATAGTTTCATTGACCTCTGTTTGTGCACAATAGTTTTTTATTCTTTGCGTCTCAATGTAACAATTTTGTAAGTATTGTTTCTTGTTGCCATGTCTTCTTTATTTATTAATTTATAGTATTTGTTAGCCATTGCTTTACATTTATTGATGAAAATGTCTATTGCAATCAAACCAAATGTATGTTCAATCTCCAGTTTCAAACTCAGCCACAGTGTTTTCACACAATTTAAGTTCGGAGAATGGCCATCTGATGAAGTCTTAATAACCAGACTGCACCTCATGACTACTCCAGAAAATCTTAAGTTCGAGTGTCCCACATTCATGATAAATTTGGCTCTTATACTCTTGCTCCACCTAACTGTGTCCTGGAAATACCCTTGTTTATTGCAAAAACATCCTAATGTTGTTGACCTTGTCCCTTGACATACCAAGGAAACATATGTGACTGAGAGGAATGGAAAGCACTACAAAGTTGAAGAGAGTACAAAAGACTAAGATGGTTTAAAGGATAAGCTTGAAGAATGTAGCAGTGTTGAATCAACTAAAAGTTGTCCCAAACAAATAGTTGATAATGTGAAACCTTCTTCTGTACCAGTCAAGCAATACTACATTCATGTGAGAGCAAGAAGAGGCCAAGCGACTGATAGGCATAGCCTGGAAGATAAGGCATGGTTCTCTCTTTTTGATGAAATATTTGATCTACATTTTGTCTATCGAAGATTAACCATTTTAACCTTGCCAACAATGTGGAATTAACCCAATCGTAGGTCCCAATATGTCATGATATATATTAACTCTAGATATATATGAGAAGGAATAATAAAGACATAGATTGATAGAGGTGGCGAGACAAGAGGATTCACAAGGGAGAGATGGAGATAAATTGAAGGAGAGGGGAGAGAAGGAATAGAGAGAGAGAGAGGGAGAGGAGTGAGAGAGGTGGAGAATGGTAAAAGAGGGAGATAGTGACACAAAGATGGAAAGGGGGCAGAAAGAAGGATAGATGGAGGGATATAGTGAGAGGATTAGAGGGTCGAGAGAGAGAGAGAGGGGAAGAGAGAGCGAGGTAGGAGAGAAAAGGAGAGAGAAGAAGTACAATGGATTAAAACATCAAATATATTAGGCCCACTCTACACGAATATGCAATCTGAGAATTCAGGATAAAAGGAGCAGGCTCCAACAACAATTGCATAGAAATCTTTATTACTCAAATAGAAGAATGTCACAGCAAGTTGTCATCTCACAAAAGATCCTACTACAACCTACAAACTAACAGTACTCACTCTTATTATCTATTTCTACAAATGTATAACTAATGTGCCCATCCTTTTCATTTATAAGTTAAGAGAAGGTGTTGTTAGAAAACAAGCTAATGATAGCGTTAGTGGTGCATCTCCCTTGAGCATGAGCAACTCCCTCATAACTTTGCCTTGTATGCAAGGCTTTTCTTTTAGAGTAGTGCATTATCATAGTAGATATAACTCCTCTCCTGAAGGTGCCTCATTCCATAAGTGTGCACTCATGAATGCACATGAGATGATGGTGTTAATCTCCTCAACTAGTGTGCCATACTTGGTGGGTGTGACCCAACAACTAATTCGTCTATCCTCGAAGGTGTCATTATAAGCTTCTAGCTGTATTTAAGAATCTTTCTGACTGGTGTACAACAATATAGCTCTGCAATCCTAGTGCTGCTCAACTTCTCAAGGCTGAGGTGAGACCAACTAGGTAATCTAACACTCTTGAGAATTTTTTTTTTTCCAATAACCCAAGATTCTCCCCCAACTTGTCAAACTTCCCCTTTGTTAGGAGCTTTGTCAAACTATTAACCATATGAAACTTTTTCAGAATGTGGTTCAACACTACTAACTCCCTAATGAACTTGGAATCTTAGGAAATTGTATTGAATATCAATGTGTTTGAAATGGTCATGACACATTGGATTTTCATAGAGCTTGATGTAACTTTGATTCTCACAAGAGACAATATTGGGCTACAACAACTGATTGGTTGACTCTACAATCAAGTTGCAAATCTAGATAGCTTCATAATAAGTATATGAAACTGCCATATACTTTGCTTCTATGGAACTGAATGCAATTGTTGCTTTCTTCTTATTGATTTAATAAAATTGATTTATAAAATGATAATAATGATGTTTAAATGAGCCGTATGATGGTCTACTTATACACATTGATTGTTCACGAGGTGTAGGGGTATGTTTATAACATCACTACCCTTGAAAGATTTGTCTTGAAAGCACAGTAATTAGAATTTTCTTTAGTTAAGCACATTTTTGTGGTGGAATGAAGTTTATCAGATGTCTATTTATACTTTGTAGAGGTTTGACTTTGTTTGTCCTTTGAGTGTTGGTGAGGTTTCTTTGTATTTTTTGCATCATAGTCTAAAGTCTTTTGAACTGATTGTTTAACATGAAAGATTTATGCTTATTGGCAATATATTTGAAATACCTGCATGATCTAGAAATTGTTATGGTTAATTAAATTACTAATTAGGTACTACAGAAAGAGGATGATGTTGAGAGAGCTTGCCTAGGTGACTCTGGGAGCAACCCAGAGGTGGTCAGACAAAGCTCTTCTAAGTTACAAATCTGAAGAGAAAAAACTGCTGACATATATGTGGTTGCTCAACCTAGGTTGTATGGAAAATCTTGGTAAAGAGTGTTTACCTTTCCATGTCTTCACGAAAGTAGGTTGTCTGGTCACAAAATAAGATCACTACATGTAGGTGATATTTTGGTAGTATGTTCTCAGCCTTATCTTCAAAATGGCTAACAGAGAGGATCAAGTTTGAATACAGGATATAATTTGATGAATTTGGAGATTTAGAGTTGAAGAAAAAATTGTGGTGATGTTTGGATGGGTGCTAATTTGTAGGGTTTTCAATTTTTATAATTTTCTTTGTTGTGCTTTCTACCATGGTACCTATTTTCTTTCATGTTTCCCTAGCTTTTTAACTTTTTCGATGTCTATCTCTCTATTGTTTCTTGCCCCATTTGAAATGTCATCCTTATTTGGTAGGTGTTTTCTTCAATATAACATGAATATTTTTCCATCACACAACTTCTGTGGGGTTTGTCTACGCAAATAGCTTGTAAGGCCCATTCATCAGGGTATTTGATGAAATGAAATGATTATCGATGATCACCAACTAATGGTACCTACAGAGATTTACTCTAACAATTCTACAATTTTCCTGTGCCAACAATTATACAACATTTTAACCTCATGAATTAGTCTCCTCTATTCTCTTAGCTGATTCTATAAGCACTTATTGCTGTTGTCAAAGCTTTTACTCTGTAGTCCCATTGAGCTATTTCAGTTATTTGTGGACATTAATCTATTTTCATTTCATTTCTTCAATTTTTATGACTGTTGTGTGTTGCCTTTGGCTAGTGCCTTCTTTCTTACCTATGCTTTTTCTGCTTAAGCATTCTAGCCAGCCAAAGCAACAGGGGTAGCAGGAGCCACGCAATCCAGCAAGAGCCCAGCAGGGGCAATGTAGAGGCAGCAGGAGCCACGTAGGGCTGACGCAGGCCCAGTCAAGGCCATGCAGGGGCAGTGTAAGCCCTTTAGGTGTGACGCATGCCCTTACTGAGCAGAAAAGAGGCCGACGTAGGCTAGTTAGGCTGACGTAGAGGGATTCAGAGCAACGTATTACTGTCATTTTTATTTCTCTGTTGGGTGAACCAGTTTTGGTGCCCAGGATTGTTGTACTTAGATTCTGCATAATAATGAAAACCCTCCAAAGCTAGCTACACTGGTTTTCCCACATTGGGTTTTTTCCAGGGATAGTTTTCCAGAAAATCTGTTTGTCACTTTGTCTATGAGCATGTTATTCAATATTTGATCTGTATGTGTAGGTTGCTAGTTGTATTTACTATTTACTTCGCTAATTTATTGAATATTTCATAAATTAACTTGCAACTTAATTCCAGTAGGAGAAGTAAATCAAGATACTGTAATAGGGTTTCTTAGATTAATAAATTTTCACATTCCCTAGGTCTAGCCCCATTAGGTCACCTAGGGCAACAATTTCCCAAGAATCTTGCTAGAGGAAAACTTCTATCTCCTAGAGGCAGCTGTGTTGCTGGGTGCCCTCACTCTCCTCAGAACTTGGGCCAATTTCGATGGTGGAATCTCTGAATACCTTAAGCCCTAGCTCTAGGATCAAGTTTTGCCTAGGTGTTCCCAAGGATAGAACCTAGTAGGATAAATTTTACCTATCGAAGTAAAAACACTTGTCTGATCCTTTCCCATCACCTTGTCCAGGATAGGAACATCATTGGTTGCTAAATTCCATCCCCAAACCTGGGCTGGGTCCACCTGGCCCTGTGTGGTTCCATTTGATGTCAAAGGCCTTTCATCAAGGACCATTTGGGAATCCAAGTTCCCAAAGGATTTTAGGGATTGAGAACTTCCTTCATAAGTCTTATTCTTCTCCCTCAGCCCTTCAATCCCCCTCCTCTCTCCCTAGAAAAATAATTCCCTTGCTTAAAAGGAAATTAAGTTCCACTCTTTATTTTATCTTAGGGAAAGGGTTTCGAGGGTCACTTCCCACCTATTCATTGACCTATACTCTACAAGTGACTTCCTAAACTACTGGGACTCCACCCATCGGTGAAATTCCATGAAGAGCAAGGAGCCTTAGCTGTGGTGACAATGGGCTAAGCCTCCATCGTTTCCCTTGTCCTAGCAGTTGCCCTCTTAGGAACCCCTTTTAGATCCACTACTAGTTTGAGTGGTAACAAGTTGTTCACAATTCCATTTGTGAACAACTCATTGGTATGCCCACTTTTTCCATACTATAGCTTCAAGATGAGAAGTCCAGGGCTATGGAGGCTGCCCTTCTTCTCACTGAATCAATCCTCTACAATATAGTGAACTAGGGCTAGTTGTTTGGCCCACTTGAATTTTACTTTAGTCCTTCAAAATCTGCACATCCTTAGGCCCTATACACTTGCCCTTCTACCAATTTTGTTGTCCTTCACCAGAACAAGAGTCAGGGCTCTTATTTGACAGTAACCTAACAAACCTCCAACTGTACTTGGCCTACCATCAATCTGCCCAACCACAGTCAATTATTTTTACTGATCTAGGGCCCACAATATTGTCTTCATCTAGGGCTCTTCAAATCTGCCAACTAAAAATGGTTTGATTCTTCTCAAGATCAGTGTTCTTGTGTATCGACAATTTTATGTGTTTTGTCCAATGTATGAACAAATATGAACTACTCCTCTTATCATACTTCTAACAATATGTAGATGACTGAACTAGGGTCACAAATTAGCCACTAACAGTCCATTTACTAATTGTTTATAGGTTTCTTCAGATATTTGTCTAAAACTCTATGGAAATTCCACCAAAATCAACTCCGATGCATGTCAATCCATTCTTCATATGGCACATTTCTTCTGCATGCTCAATCTTCTTCTCAGGTTCCACCCTCCTTTGGATCTGTTGTCTCCACACATACTGAATCTGCAAACAATCTTCCAGATCTGCGGTCTTTATTGCAAAAGTAAACCTCTCTCTAAGGGTCACAACCCATCTTCTTCTACGGAAATTTTTCATAGTCTTAAGGTCATACCTTATGAACTAAACATGCTAGAAAAATGTCCTAACTAGGGCATTATACTGATGTACTTCTAATTGTTGTAGAAAAAACCCTATCCACACATAGAAAACACATGACTCTTCCCTCCATAAGAGACTCGACCTAGCTCATATGGATCCATAGATTCTGGGCATTTCTTTGACTAAATCTTTAGATGAACTTCATATCTCAATGTCGACCCTCAAACTAGGTTCAGTCAATATTACGCCTGCGTCGACTTCTGTTATGGCTCTAAATTACAGTGCAAGCCCTCCTCCATTTATGTTGGTATTTATCACAGACCTTGCGGCCTACTAACCACCACAAGGCAAGATGGTATCAACCCTCTCTTCTATTTCATGTAGAAAATCTAACCAACGGGATTCAATCTGATCTTGTAATCATGTACTAAAACAAGATACTGAATCCTTCCTACAATTTGTGGAAACAAAAAACAGTCACACAATCACATATAAGTAAGAGAAACAAGTTATAAATCGCACAACACAAGATGTATCTGGGGAAGAAACTTCTCAAAACCCTCTATCTCTATTTTGTATGAGGTCAAGGAATCATGAAACAACACAATTCTTAATCTCTCTTGAGATTCTCCAGCACTCTACCAATTGTCTCTTGCTTATCTAGGAAAAATCGGTCTAGTACTTAGCCAATTCTCAACCTTCCTTCAGCCTGCCTTGTACACACAATTCCTATGGAATTATCTCTATATTAATTAGGAAAATCAACCTTCCTTGATTGTGAAATCCATCATGGAATCCCAATGACTTTATAATTGCACATGGGAAATTTTCTATAAATACAACTGATAGTTATGTTCCTCTGAACTGTGCTACAATAAGGATCAAGGGTATTTTTATTATTTAAAATAAGATAAAACCCTAAACAACCAAAACCCTATCCTGAGGAGATGTAACACCAAGAGTTTATGGGCCCCATTGGGGCTAGTTGGGAAGCCAACTTCCGAGGGTCGTAACTTGGTCATATGATCTTCGTTTAACGCACATGATACCTTGTTAGAAATATCTCTCCGAGGACTACAACTACTAATATGATTTCTATGAAATCGCCAAACCTTTCATGCCCAAAAAACATCGTTTGGGGCCTCAAAATGGCTTCGAAAATTCAGGACCCAAAAAACTGACAAAAATAGTAAATTGTGCTATAATTAAGGAAACTGAAAGAGACAATGGCGAGGGCCCAAGTGGAATAGGCGAGTGGCCACCAATATCCACCTCGATCACCTTAAATCAAATTTCTTGAGCTAACTAAATCATCATGACTTAGTTAATTGACACAAGTTGTTATGAGACGAAATTACAATTTATTGTCCAATTTATTTAAGGGAAAAATAAACTAGACGCCTCACATTCCTCACTCCTGGTACATCAAAATTCCTCACTAGTGTGAGTGAATTTTTTTTTGTCCTTTCTAGTCGCCAATTTCATTGTTTCTTATTGCAAATTTCAACACTCCCTCTCAACAAGAAAGGAATTCAATCTATCCCCATCTGGTACCTTTGGAATGTTCTGCATGCTACACTTCTCTAGTGTTGTTTGCACCTGCAAATCCTAAAACTGAATAGCCTCTGAACAACTAAATCAATATAATGCATCTATCATCAGAGTCTTCTCACTGCTGCTAGCTACTGCACCTGTCTAATACTAGATTCTATGCACTGTTGCTGACATCTACATCCGTGCCCTTTGAACTATTGCTAACTCTATTAGTGCTTTAGTATTTGACATCTGTCACTATGATTTTTGTCTTGTTGACATATGAATACATCAATATAACTAATCCTTCCTACTACTGCTATATTGTGGGCTCCTCATAGCCAGGTTCGATCCATGAGACATGCCATCTCAATGGACCTTGCGCAAATTTCTTATCTTGGGATTATGTCTACACATAACCCCACCTTACACCTCGAGGTATGGTTGATCCCTCTTCCCATCTGGCTCAAAATTTCCCTCTCATGGAGGTCTCTTCTTGAGTGGATGCTTCCACTCGGTCTCCTCTCTGCTTCTCCAATTGTGGTAGCTACTCCACAACCTTCTGAGACTGCTTCTCATGAGGATGCATGTTGAGAGGTCATTTATGCTCCCTCTAAACCACCAAGTCTCTAAATTCTTCCTTTCTCCTCAAAGCTTTGCATGCATCTGGTACCTAAAGTGCATATAGGTTCTTGACTCGCGCGCAGTGTAATTGTCCCGAAGTTACAAAAAGTTTCTAAAAAAGAGTTGATTTTAAATCGATGATATCTCCCTCATCCGAGCTCCGATTTGACCGATTTTTTTTTTCCGTTTGGGTATATTTTCACAAGGAATCCAAATATTCTATTTTTTTTCGAAAATTTTACACCAAAATATTCAAATATTCTCTAAAAACTCTCCACCCAAAAAATTCCTACTCTGATACCATGTATAAAATTTAACCAACGAGATTCAATCTGATCTTGTAATCTACTAAAACAACAACTGAATCCTTCCTATAATTTACAGAAACAAACACGATCACACAATCATATATAAGTAAGAGAAATAAATTATCAATCGCACAACAACATGTTGTATTTGGGGAAAGCAACTAATCAAAACCCCTCTATCTCTATTGTGTATTAAGTCAAGGAATCATGAAACAATACAACGCTTAATCTCTCATGAGATTCTCCAGCACTCTGTCAATTTTCTCCCATTGATCTAGGCAAACTCGGTCTAGTACTTAGCCAATTCTCATCCTTACTTCAGCCTGCCTTGCTCATGTAATTCCTAGGGAATTAACTCCTTATTAATTAGGAAAATTAGTCTTCCTTGATTGTGCAATCCATCATGGCATCCCAATGACTTTATAATTGCACATGGGAAACTTTATCTGAATAAAACTGATAGTTATGTTCCCTTTAACCTCTGTCTCAACTGGGTATTCCTCAAAACTTACATGCATGCAACTATTAATAGTGAATTATCAGTTATCTGATTGATCACTCATTGTGAATTAAATCTAATTTAATTCACTGGAACTCTCACTAGCTCATCACTCAGTTAGAACTAGTTAAACTGATTTTAACTCATTTAATTGAGTTAATTACACTTTCACCCCACTAATGCATCAACTTCAACTGGACCCCAAAAATATTAGAATCCCTCTAGATGCCTCATCTTAGACCCTCAACTCGAATTTCTTGAGCTAACTCGATCATCATGACTTAATTAACTGACACAAGTTGTTATGAGATGAAATTACAATTTATTGTCCAATTTATTTAAGGGAAAAATAAATTAGACGCCCCACATTCCTCACTCCTGGTGCATCAAAATTCCTCACCAGTGTGGGTGCATTTTTTTTGTCCTTTCTGGTTTCCAATCTCACTATTTCTTGTTATAAATTTCAACATTTCAGAATTTGATGCGGCCTTCACACAAAGACACCATTGAAATCACATGCCCAGATTCTCATGAGAAACCTCTCTTAAGCTTGATCTGCCAGAAGAGAACCAACAATATGCCATCCTACTTCCTAGCACAAACTGACCATTAAGGTATGCAACATTCTTCTAAACCCTCACATGATGATCTTGCTCTTGGAGGATGATCATGACCTCCCTTTAGCAACCCTTACTCGGCCCTCGTACTTGACCTACTTTAGGACTACATCTCTCTTCACCCCCTTGATGTGCCAGATAGTGGGAATACATGTCAAACATGCTAAGATGTGCCAAGTGATAAGGCATGCCAAGATGTGCAAGGGTGTTTCAATGCATGTCAGGGACTTTCAAGACAACAAAAGGGAGAAAAAATTTAAACTACAAGGAAATTAACACATAAGAGGGTTAATAAGTCATCAGTTTACCTTTTCCAAGAGAGGCATGCTAGGCACACTAACACTAGGTGGCAATAGGTGCCAAGTGCAAAGTCTTAGTGCATTCTAAGTGCCAAGTATTCCTTTGTTTCTTCTCATCTACTTTCCAACAATTTATCATCACAAGTAAATTTAATATTAAACCATGCTAAATCATACCAAGGCATCTCAATGTATGCCATACATGCTAAGACTTTCCGAGCGCCAACACATTCCAAGCACCAATATGTGTCATGGACTAGTGTTATGCATGTTATGAAGTGGAAGGGAATGTTGAAGAGTGCTAAGGTGTGCTAGAGAGTGATAATGCATGTTGATGAGTGTTAAGGAGTACTAGGAAAAAACATTAAGGGAGCACTAGGTAAAAATTCATGGAAGTTAATGAATATGAGGAACGTGTACTGCTAGAGACTAGTGTTAATGGTCAATGTTAGTTGTCATGCCAAGGAGGGAGTGACAAGGTATGCTAAGCATTGGTAAGGCATGCTAGGGAATATCAAGGCATGTTAAGAATTCTCAATGTGTGCTTGGGAGTTCCAGGGTGTGCTAATTATATCACGTGCCAATTAATAGTGCCAAGATATGCCAATACATGTTAGGTGCTAAGGATGTGGCGCAGGGTGCTAGGGTATATCAATATGTGTCAAGGCAACAAAAGGAAGAACCAATAAGAGGGTTAATAAGTCAAGAAATTATCTTTTTGAAAAGGGGCATCCTAGGCACACTAATAATAGGTCCCAATACATGCCAAGTGGCATTGTGTGCCAAGTGCTAATGTATGTCAATGCATTCAACCAAGGTGTTCTAGGGCATGCTAGGGACTATATGCAACATGCCAACACATGCTAGGAGAGTTCCATGTTGTGCTAGCGCATGCCACCATGTGCTTTGGTGTCAATGTCATCACAAGATGTTCTAGGTACAAAGATGTTCCAAGATATGTGGGAAGCTAAGAAATGTTAGTGTGTGCCAAAGCATTAATTTAAGGTGTGCCCAAATTTTTGAGGATCGTTAGGTCTTTCTCATTAATAGAATTGTCAGAGCTCGATTATGTATTAAATAATATATTTCCTACACACAATAGTGGAACTTTATCTAAATGGAATTTTCTAGATAATAAACTTAATAGATATGAATCATGTGTTGACTCATAGGAAATCTCTATTCGACTAGTCATTACTTGAGGGAAATGATACACGGTTATTACTTCCTAAAACATTGACTGACCCTAACCACTATGGCCTTGGACATATTATAAAAAATTCTCTACAATAATGGTATTAAATCATTATCTTTTGACAAAAAATATATTAACAAGAAAATAGCATCATCAAAAACTCATTGGAATGATCAATGATGACGAACATTTTTTGATCATACCAAAAGTAACAAAAAGAGCATTGGTGAGGGTCATTAGAAGTTCGTCACTAGAAGTGTCACCAAAGAGAGAATTAGTGATGGGCCTTTAACGACCCTCACTAAAAGTGAAATGTATTTGGTGATGGACCATAAAGGACCATCACTATATACACTTACAGTGACGATTTTTAGTGATCAATGATGACGGACATTTTTTGATGTCACCAAAAGTAATAAAAAGAGCATTGGTGAGGGTCATTAAAATTTCGTCACTAGAAGT
Organism: Pinus albicaulis; assembly: GCA_034641835.2. NCBI lineage: Eukaryota > Viridiplantae > Streptophyta > Pinopsida > Pinales > Pinaceae > Pinus > Pinus albicaulis. The sequence goes on from CM076572.1 coordinate 1,261,303,217, forward strand.
GTCATCAAAGAGAGAATTAGTGATGGGCCTTTAATGACCCTCACCAAAAGTGAAATGTCTTTGGTGACGGACCATAAAGGACCATCACTATATACACTTACAGCCACGGTTTTTAGTGATCAATGATGACGGACATTTTTTGACCGTCACTAAAAGTAAAAAAAAGAGCATTGGTGAGGGTCATTAAAATTTCGTCACTAGAAGTGTCACCAAAGAGAGAATTACTGATGGGCCTTTAACGACCCTCACCAAAAGTGTCATTGAAAATTTCTTTGGTGACGGACCATAAAGGACCATCACTATATACACTTACAGTGATGGTTTTTTAGTGACCGTCACCATATGTGACATTGGTGATGGACCTTAAAGGTCTGTCACAAGCATGACCCTCACCAATGTGCTTTTTTCTTGTAGTGAGATATACGTGATTCACCCAATTGGGCTACATCCAAGGGAAGGTTGTCTTCTATTATCTCCAGAAATCTCTTGCAATCTTACAAAGAGAGCAACTACAAATAAATCGATACAAATAACAGTATGAGCACAAGATGAGATTTGATGGTAATCAAAAAGGCTCCCTTGACCCTATTATATACCCAGAGATGTGGAGGAATTACTCTCACATATTGAATGTGAGATAATTAATTCTCCAAAACAACACTTCTTTATATAATAAATGGGTACAAGAGTATACTATGCCATAATGAATATGGGATAATGTGTTACTCTTTTAGATAAGATTGTATTCAACTTCCGACATAATACAAAGACATTATTACCTTCTAAGGAATATAATATATTCCAACAAGCTAGGAGGTCCAATAAAAATGGTAGCCTCAATAGATAAGGATGCACAAACTCTCGTTACATCCCTTCGATCTACATATTTTTTTATATGCTAATGACATTGGAAACAATGTTTTAATCATTTCCAATATATATATATATATATATATATATATATATATATATATATATGGAGATCCTTTGCAATGTGGGCATAGCCCAACAGATTTCCAATGCATAGATATGGAGAATTTTGTTCCTACTTTAATATGATTCTATAAAATGGATTTAATACTATCATTTCGTATTAAATATCCTTCATTTTTTTAATATCAAGCAATGCTCAATATAATGCATTTCTCGTGTATGCCATCCTTTCTTTACAAAATGTTATCTAAATAATGTTCTTTCTTTCAGAGTTTTCTCACAACAATATTTTGCACCACTCTTACCATGATAAAACACTCTGTAAGGTATTTGGAGAAATTTTTATATGTCATATAGATTAGTGTTCATTTTGGAGCAGTGTTCATTCAATATGGAGGAGCCCTAATAATCCATCTGAAGTGGCATTCATTCAAAGATAGTGTCAACATTGTTTATGCATAACAATACATTGCATGTTATAGAGCACTAATGAAATTATGACAACTACACTAAGGAATCTTTTACAAGATTCAAGACATTTGTAACCCCCTTGCAATTGATTTCAAGGGGGGTGGTAATCAGAGGAAGGAAGACACTACTCAGAATAAAAGGAGGAGGAAAAGTGTGCTGCCATCAATGCCAAAGATGGATATTGATGGAAATATTTTCATTGTTGGAAAATATATGCAGGAAAAACAATAGGTATTTAGGGGTAGCACGGTATGCAAGAGGATTAGCAAGCAGAAAAAGAAGGAAAAGGAGTTGGAAGCAGGAAAAGTGCAGAAAATGTAAAAGAGTAGCACATGTAAAGGATCATCAAGCAAAGGAGCAACAATGCAAGGCAAGGAGAAACAAGAAAATGAGCAGCAATCCAAGGAGAAACATCAGATCAGCAAGCAAAGGGGTAGCACAATACCAACAAATGAATAGGAGCAGCACAAGTCCAAAAAATGCATAGGAGTAGCACAAGACAAGCAAGGAAAAGAGCAGCAACAAGGTATGAAGGAGCATTGAAGATATGCAGTAGCAACAACACGTGATATGGAATGGTGATATGTTGGCATGCTCATGTCTTGATGCTTGTGTTAAGGGCTTTGATAAGTCTGTTGTGTAACCAGCTCCAAAAATAGAAGAAAAGAGATATCAACACTCTGGGTGCTTCTGTATAAACTTCTCATCCTCCCATGTAGAATCTTCAGTGGGTAAGTTCTTCCACTTGATGAGATACTCTGAAATTGATCGATTCCGTAGCTGTCAAGTTCTTGTTTCCGTGACCGCTTCAGGTTCCAGTATGATTTTTTTCCTTCCTCATCGAGTTAAGCAATGTGTTTGACTGGAATATTTTTCACTATAACCTTCTTTAAGCATGAAACATGGAAAACTGGATGCACTCGCAAAGAAGCAGGAAGCTCCAATTTGTATGCCATAGTACCAATCTTTTGCAACACCTTGTAAGGACCATAGTACTTTGGCGATAATTTATTATCCTTTTGAGCTTGCTTGAGGGACATTTTTTGTATGGTTGTAGCCGTAAAAATACCCAATCTCCTACATCAAAACTTCTCTCACTGCGATGTTGATCTGCCTGTTGTTTCATCCGATTTTGTGCCAAATTCAGGTTATCCTTTAAGAGTTGGAGAACTTCCTGTTGATGCTCGATGTGATCTTCCACTGCTTGAACCTTCAAATTTTCCCTTAAAGATGATGTGATGGATGGTGGATGATATCCATAAAGTGCCATAAATTGGGTCATTTTTGCTGCAGTATGGAAGGAAGTGTTATACCACCATTCAGCAAGAGGTAACCACTTGACCCATTGTGTTTTTTTATCAGATACAAAACAACGAAGATATCCTTCCAAATATTTATTTACTATCTCAGTTTGACCATCAGATTGAGGATGATAAGATGAGCTATGAGCTAATTGAGTACCCAAACAAGAAAATAACTCAGTCCAAAAATTTCCAGTAAAAATGGGATCTCTGTCGCTCACAATAACCCTTGGGCTTCCATGTATCTTTTGAATTCTGCCCATAAATGTAGTAGCAACTGTACTTGCTTTAAATGGATGAGATAATGCACAAAAGTGTGCATACTTGGTAAGTCTATCAACTACCACCATGATGACACTCTTTCCTTCGTACTTAGGTAAACCTGTGATAAAATCCATTGAAATCTCCTCCCAACGTTGACCTGGAATGGATAAAGGTTGTAGAAGTCCTGGGGTCTTAATTGTTTCCACTTTATTCTGTTGGCAAACCAAACATTCCGCCACAAACTTTCGAATATCAGATTTAAGGCCATCCCAAAAAAATTCTTTCTTCACCCTGTGGCAAGTTTTTAAAAATCCTGAGTGTCCTCCTAAAGGAGAAGTGTGCAATTCCAGAAGAATCTTTTATTTTAGTTGGGAATTCTTACAAAGATATAAGCGATCTTTGTACCATAAGGAATCATTTTTCCAACTAAATGTATCAGATGTACTAGGATCTTGCTGCAACTTTTGAATGAGTGTCCATATATCTTTGTCCTTCTTCCATTCATATCTTGCTTCGGTTATCCAATCTGGTTGGATAATAGAAATGGCACAAAGCAATGCTTCCACCTCTTCATTCTTTCTTGAGAGTGCATCCGCAACAACATTTAGCTTCCCTTTTTTGTAGATTATTTCAAAGTCATAACCCAACATCTTTGTAACCCATTTTTGCTGCTCTTCTGAAGATAGTCTTTGTTCCAAAAAGTGTTTAAGACTATCATGATCAGCTTTTACCTTGAAGTGTCTTCCCATTAGGTAAGTTCGCCATTTCTTTAGTGCATGCAGTATTGCTAACATTTCCTTCTCATAAATAGTTTTCTGTAAATACTTTCCTTTGATTGGACGACTTTCAAAAGCAATGGGTCTTCCTTCCTGCATTAAAACTGCACCAATTCCATTTCCTGAGGCATCACATTCCACAATAAAGGTTTTTGTGAAGTTTGGCGTAACTAAGACCGGTGCTAGGCACATTGCCTCTTTAAGATGTTCAAAGGCCTTAGTTGCTTCAGGAGTCCATGAAAATGCATCTTTCTTCAATAATGTTGTTAGAGGTGCTGCTATTCTCCCATAATTCTTAACAAACTTGCGATAATACCGTGTTAACCCGAGAAATCCTCGCAACTTCTTTATGGTCGTGGGGACTTTCCATTCCTTAATGGCTTTAATTTTGTTAGGGTCTACTTTAACACCCTCGTGAGATATAATATGACCCAGATATTCCACCTCTTGTACTCCAAAGAAACATTTGGATGTTTTTGCATATAATTGTTTCTCCTGCAATAGTTTGAGCACCCCGTCAACATGTTCAACATGATACTTCCAAGACCTGCTGTAGATTAGTATATCATCAAAAAATATTAGCACAAATTTTCTAAGGAAGGGTTTGAAAATGGAATTCATCAACCCTTGAAATGTAGAAGGTGCATTGGTAAGGCCAAAAGGCATGACCAAAAATTCATAATGACCCTCATGAGTTCGAAATGTTGTTTTTGGAATATCTTCAGTCTTCATTCTAATTTTATGGTATCCTGAACGAAGATCCAACTTGGTAAACTAAATTGCTCCATGTAATTCATCCAATAATTCATCAATCATAGGAATGGGAAATTTATCTTTAATGGTGAGCTTATTGAGCTCCCTATAATCCGGACACATTCGCCATGATCCATCCTTCTTGTGTACCAATACTACACTGAGCAGAGAAAGAACTTTGACTAGGTTGAATTATACCCGCCTCTAACATTTCTGCAATCATACGTTCAATTTCGCTCTTTTGGACGTAAGGATATCTATAAGGCCTTATGTTTGGAGGAATACTTCCTGGAATCAAATGAATAGCATGATCATGATCACGAATAGGTGGGAGTCCTTTGGGAGTTTCAAACACCTTGGAATGATCGTCCAAGACTTGTTGGAGATCTGCAGAAATAGATGATTTTGATGTTGGAACTTCTAGTGAGCATAATTGTGCAATTACACCTCATTGTTCTTTATTTAGAAGCTTTTTCATGACATTAGAGCTTATTATCTTTCCCAGCTTCCCTGCAATACCCCGTAATTTGACTTCCTTTCCTTCTGAAAAAAATTTCAAGAAAAGTTCTTGAGAATTAAAAGCTACCGTCCCCAAAGATTGTAACCATTGTACTCCTAGTACAACATCAGCACCTCCCATAAGAATGGAAAGCATTGGACTAGTCAATACATATTCCCCCATGGTTAGCTTGATATTATGGCATTTTACAACACAATTTATAGTTCCTCCATTTGCAACCATCACTTGACATTCTGGTGTTGGGTATAGGAAACAATTTAATTCCTTGGCTACCTTACAATGAATAAAATTATGGGTGCTACCTGAATCAATCAACACTATTACCTTTTTCTTCTTGATATGTCCTTCTATCTTGAGAGTTTGAGGAGTGGTAATTCCTGCCAGTGCATTACACGATATGGTCGAATTCATTTCTTCCTCTTCTAGGGCCGGTTCCTCGTGTATATCCTCTTCTTGTTCATTTTCTTCTTCCTCTTCACAATCTATGTAAAACAATTTCTTCTCAGCATACTTATGACCTTTGGTGTATTTTCTATCAGAACTGTAGCAAAGCCTTTTTGCTATTTTTTCTTCCAATTGTTGTGGTGTCAACCTTGTAGGTTGTGGAAATCTAGGCATAGAAACACTTCCTTCTTTATAGAAGTGAGTGGTAGGCTTCCTTGTCGCCATAATTTTACATTCAATTTTTCTTGCCAACCTAAATGCCTTCTCCAATGAATCAGGTTCCAAAACGCGAACTTCATGTTGGATGTTATCCTTTAAAGTGCCTATAAAGAGATCAATCTTGTGTTCCTCTGGAATATCAGTTACCCTTATATTCAATTTTTGGAAGTCCTCAATGTGCTCCCCCACTAAACCCTTTTGTTTGAGATTTATCAATTGGCTAAATAAAGTGTTGCTCTTTGTATCCTCATAATGTGCTATCATTTCCTCCGTAAAAATTGACCAAGTGACAATTTTCTTACAGGAGCAAAGCCATCGATACCATACAAATGTATTTTGTTCTAAATGTAAAGCTGCAATGCGTACCTTTTGTGTGTTTTTCACATTATGGAGATCAAAATATTGCTCCATATGTAGTATCCATGTCATAGGATCCTTTCCATCAAACTTCCTCATATCCATTTTTGGAATATGGTGGCTCTTCCTGCCAACATTAGAGTTTATGAAATCAAGATTAACAATTATTTTGTTCTCATAATGAGTTTCCTCTACTATCTTTTCAGCATTAGGAAACATTTCTTGTATCAACTTTGTCAAACCTTCTATGTCTTCTTTTAGATCATTTTTCATGTTTTCCATTTTAGCTTCCATGTCATCCATCTTAGATTTAATGCCAGCTTCCATGCCATCTATCTTAGATTCCACGCCTTTCTTCAAACCATCCATATTATTCTTCACACCATCCATCTTTGCTTCCACGCCTTTCTTCAAAACTTCCATTTCAATTTTTGCTGCTCTTTGCGAGAGTGAAATTTGGTGTACTTGCTCTTGTAATTTTGATAGATCATGTTGCAATTCTTCATCTTCATGAGTCATAGTAGAGCCTTCTGAAGGCTTAATGGGTGTTGAATTATTTTTACAGGGCATTTTTTAGAACCCAATACTGATATATATTCTAAAATATGCCCTTGGAATCAATTCAAATTGATTTTTCAAACAAGACTTATGCAATTCAGAAAAAAAATATACACACCTTTTTCTTGCTTTTGAGGAGCTCGATATTTAAATTGGATTATCTCTATGATTGCGGCTCTTCAATATCTAAAATTTAGCACTGAAGTATCCCTCTGAATTCTCTTTTGAATGCTATAGGTCTGACCTGATTTGGATTCTCCAAGACAAAGTTATGTCGAATCTCCCACAATGACCTAATTATGGACTGGTTCATTAGAGCACACTTGTACGATTTTCCACGTGTCATTGTTTCGTCCTTCACCTTTGAAATTGATATTCAAGAAACTACAGTCCGTTTACTTGCGACCACTTTTTACGGCACTCCAATCCAATGCTCAGAGAGAGAGTTATTGAAATTTTCCCACAATCACCTCTTTGAGATGAAATTTGGGAGCCTGAAAAAGCACTACCTTCCACAAATCATATCTCCAAAAATATTGCAAACCAAGATCTGAAATTTTGCGACAAGTTTCCTTAGGATTTCATCTTCGCACCCTAAAAATTTCAGATTCTAAACCTTCGTAGAAACAAATTTATAGCGCAAATTCCACAATGGCCTGTTTAGGAGCCTGAAAACAGACCTAACTTCCATAGATCATTTCTCTAAAAATATTGCGAATCAAGCTCTGAAATTTTTAGACGATCTTCCTCAGGATTTTGGCTTCGTACCCTAAAACTTTCAGCTTCTGAAACTTCATAGAAAAAACGTTATAGTGAAAATTCCACGATGACCTGTTTGGAGCAGTGAAACCCTAGAATCCAAAGCTCTAATACCAAACGTTGTGTAACCAGCTCCAAAAATAGAAGAAAAGAGATATCAATGCCTTAGAAATAAGCCACTTTGAGGGGGAAACCTCCAATACATTACATAAATGAACATTTCTTGGATGATACAATTTACAAAACCTCCTTTCTATATATAGGAGTCCATGTGGCCATAATGTAATCCTAATGGGCCACAATGTAATCCTAGCCGACCTAACAATAATAATTTAAGGGCACAATAATAACAAAATGGGGGTTACAAGGGTAAAATAATAACAATAAGGGGGTTACACTAATAACAATAAGGGACTATACTAGTAATATAGGGACCTAACAAAGTCATGATGATTATATGTAAGTAAAAGAATAAAGGAGTTGCGATATGCTTGCATAATTTTGCAAATATTGTTTAATGAAGAATTGTTGCAACACTAATTTCTTGTTGAGTTGAATTGTTGTGATGCAAAGGCAAGACTCTCTGACAGCAAAGACAAGACTTCATGACAACAAAGGCAAAGGCAAAGATGTTGCCAAGATTGTTGTGATGCATTAATGATAAATATTGTTATTTGATGTTGGCATTTGGTTGATGCATTTAATCATTACATGTGACTGAAATTAACATTGGATGGATTATTTATTTTTTTATTCTAATATTCAAGATATGAATAGTTTGGAAAGGAATGAGTGGAAGGAAAAGGTTCAAGCCTATTCACTTCATATTCCTATGTGGAATACAAACATCCATCAAATTATCTTTATAAAGGATGTGATTTTGAAGGGCAAAAGAAGGTTAGAGAGTGGGAGAATGTGGAAAATCTTATTGGGGAGAATATTATCTTAATAAATTTTTGTAATTTTTTTGAGAATATAATTTTAAAAACATTTTAAAAAGACAATATCTATAGTTTATATTTTTAATTATTTATTAAAAACTATTTATTAATATGTCTAACTTCTATAAATATTTTTATTAATATTTGTGAAATGTTTTTGAGAATATAGAATAAAAAATGTTTAATTTTAAATTAAAAAAAGACAAAACTATAATATTTGTTAAAACTAAATAAAAAATTTATAGTTATATATAATTATTAGTTATAAATATTTATTATTATTATTTAAATTACATAAATTTATATTTAAATTTTAAATTTTATAAATATTGAAAAACAAAAAAAACGTTAAACAAGTCAATTTAATTTAAAACATATTATTTTAATTAATTTCATAATTTTTTTTTTTTTTGTAAATAAGGCTAAGTTATATTGATAATGAAACATAATGTACAGAGAGGCTATGGCCTCAACGCAGTTGGCATATGTGGTAGCCATAGTAACAGCAAAATAGCAAAAAATTCAAAACTAGAGCTGCCCACATGGGGAAACCAGCCCAGGTAGAGTATATGGTGCTGCCTCGGAGAGGAAACCAGCAATATAAACCGTAAGTCAATGTACTTCGAGCAAAAAAGAACAAAAACAAGACTGTAAAACTGTAGGTCCAAGACCTAAGGAGACCTGGTAATTTGCGCATCAGGAGTGACTGGAGGAGGCTCTTCGAAAATCAAGCACTTGTACTCGTCGTCCTCGGCGAACTGGGGTCTAGTAGCTTCTTGCTGAGGAGCCGCGTCTACCGCATCCTTGCCATCAACCTGCATCAGCTTCTGTTGGTAGTAATCGGAGCTGCTGTCGCTATGCGAGTTGGAGGTGCGCATTGGCGATGCTTGCGGGGTTTTCGCAGCCTTCGAGGACTCGGGGTGGCCATGCTGGATGAAGGGCGGAGGGGGTTGACAGGGGACCAGACCAACACCAGGGATTTCGTTGAAGGAGATGGAGATAGTGGCCACAATGAGAGGCTGAAGGAGGTACATTGGAATTGAAACTAGGTTGAGGCTGGGAGATGAAGTGGGGGAGGAGCAGAGTGAGGCGCAGAGGGAGGGTGGCGAGCCTCAGAGCCAAGAATATGGCCTCGACCACTACGAGTGTCCGGATACCTGCCCCTCGAGTGTGCGAAGGAGGAGGATGAGGTGCAAGGGAAAGAGGAGGAGATAACGCGCGTCGCTCTGCCTCTGGTGCCACCTCTTCGGCATCGCATTCGATGTCGCAAGCGAGGCATGCTTGCAGAGCTTGGGTGCCGAAGGCTACGGAAGGTGGAGAAGGTTGTAAGGGCGTGGGAGAGCCGAGAAGGGTTGAGTGAGAAAGGTCCAAGAGATGCAGAGAAACGAAGAAAGCAGTGAGGACTGTGAGAGTGGTGGATTCTAGGCCAGAAGTCGAAACAGCCCCGGAGTTTGCAACGCCTTCCAAGGGATGCGTGAGTGCAGGGGTCAGTGGCTGCCAAAGAGAAACCACTGCGCAAGGGAAGGATGCAAGTTGACATGAAGATCATAGAGGCGGGATGGATCGCCGCAGATAACACAGGAGCAAGAGCAGAAGGTCGAAGGGAGCTACTGGGCGGCATTTTGAAACCCAAGCGAATGCCTCGACCATTGCAGAGAATTGAATGCATCGTAAGGTGACGGCAGGGTATGTTTAATGTAGGAGGAGGCCACTAGGTTGGCATGGCGGTGGCCATGTGGCCAGGCCACGTGCTGTCCCACCGCCTATTTCCCAAGTCATGCACTATTAACACCCGCATCCGGGAATAAAAAAATTATTTTAATTAGAAAAATGCATATCTTTTTTACAAACTACTAATTTTATAACCTTAATATTTAAAATTTAAAAACATATAATTAATTCTCATATATAATAAAAACATATTCATTTAAAAAAACCATTTACTAAAATTATTTTTAAATATATATATATATATATATATATATATATATATATATATATATATATAAACTTATTCACTGTATAATAATTTTATATTAAGATGGACCCCATTTATTTACGGCTGAAAAGGCCATGTATATTATATTACAATCATGAATGCTTATGTTTTAGTCTCTCTTGTTTTAAATTTTGAATTGAACACTTCAATTTTAACTTTGATTTCATTCCCCCAACTCAAGTATATCACAATTATTGTGCAACCTCTCTACTACTCTCATCTAACCGCAATTTGGGACACCCCTTGACACTAAACCACGTTAACAATGTACAATATGCAACTCCTTCAAACTCGCCCAACTGAGGGCACCCATGAACCGTTAGATGCTCAAGTTTTGTAAGCCACTGCAAATCCTAGATGCTATTCAACTTCACACAATTAACCACCCTTACGTGATGGACCACAGGACAAAAGACCCTTACCTGATGCACCTGTAGGGGGTATGGGGATTATCTCAGAGTTAGCTAGACCCTGGAAAACCAGAGGTAGGAAAAATGATCTTTCCAAGGCGCAATTGAAAGCCAAATTAGAGATTTTAGATGGTAAACAACAATTTTTAAAAGGGGTGCTTAGAGTAGCGCAGCCCCCAGCCTTTGTTCCCTAATGATCATCTTGTCCTTCAATTATCGTGGGTTTTCTAGTACCCTAAAAAACTAGCACTGAACTATCTGCTAAATCTTTATAACCCTGACCTCATAATGCTCCAAGAAACCATGGGGGTGGGTTCCTGTATTTCCAATTCTCTAGGGAAACTTCTACCATGATGTTCTTTGGTAACTGTGGATGCAAAAGGCAAATCGGGTGGCCTTGATATTGGTCTGTGTAACAGTAAGTTCTAGATGAAGAATTATTGGAGCTCGGAATTGGTTTTAGGGGTGGAGATTTATTCCCTTGAAATTTGTACTACCTTCACACTGATCAACATCTATGGGCCAGTTTTGGATAGAGTGGTGTTTTGGAAAAAATTATTTGTGAAAGGTTTCATGCAGCTCCACAATCTGGTGGTAAGTGGGGACCTAAACTTTTCTCTTGGCGTATCTGAAACTTGGGGACCTTAAGGTCAAGTTGACCCACTGGTTGATTACCTCATAAACAAAATCAGAGAATGCAAGCTTATGGACATAAATCTTATTAAGACCACTCCCACCTGGAGGAACAGGCGAGTGGGGGAAGTTAGGGTGGAAAAACTATTGGACCGTTTTCTCATGAAGGAAAGTTTTGTCAATGAAAATTTCACTATCAAGCAGTGGGTGGGATTGAGAAGGGATTTTGATCACTTCCTTATATTGCTGGAGCTATCTAAACCACACAAAAAACTAGGATCCCCATTCAAGTTCAACTTTGGATGGATGAAAGATCCTAGTTATATAACCCTTGTTAAGGACCCTTGGAGGTCGAGGGATGAGTCCTCGAATCTCACATGTGTTCATTCTTTCATGGCCAACCTCAAATCTCTTAAATCCAAAATGATTCTCTGTGATAAAGAGAAAAAGTTGAAACAGGAAGAAGAACTAAAGATTATTGAAGAGACTCTAGAACGGATGGGAATTACAGAGGCTGATAGCTATGAAACCGAGGAGAAGAGGGAAAGGCTAAAAACACTAGAACTCAAGAAAAGGAATTTATTAATTGAACGAGAAGAACTTTGGATATTAAAAATTCGAGTGATATGGCTATTGGCAGGTGATGAAAACACAAAGATATTCTTGAATTATGCAAAAGGAAAGAAAAATCCAAACACTATATGGGAAATGAGGACTTTGAATGGTGATGGAAAAATATTTTAGGGGTCTTGCTTTGATGGGAAGGGACTACATCAAAAATATTTTCAAGGTCCCCGAAGTCTCAACTATTGTTGAACTTATTCAGGTGGCCTAGCTCTTTCCTCCCTTTGCGGAGGAGGAGGAAAACAAGATTATAATGGCTCCGGTCACTAAATTGGAGGTAGAACATGTTTTAAAGAAGATGGAAAAGGACAAGAACGCTAGACCAGATGGATGGTCAATTGATTTCTACCAGCATTTCTTTGATCTTGTTGGGGATGATCTTGTGGAGATGGTGGAGGAATCCAGAGCTAGGGGAGGCATCCATGAGCCTTTTAACTCAACCATTAATGCCCTAATTCCTAATAAAGATGCTCTGAGCTCTTTTGAAGATTTCATATCTATTTCTATTTGTAACTATATTTACAAAATTATAGGCAAGATTATTTCTATTCGATTGAAACCAATTTTATCCTCAAATATATCTAAAGAACAGTTTGGGTTTCTAGATAGAAGACAAATCCATGAAGAGATTGGGGTGGCACAGGAATTGATGCACAACATCGAGAAATCAAAAAACAAAGGAATGATTTTTAAAATTGAGAGATCAAAATCTTATGATAGTATTAGCTGCATTTATCTTTGTTTACTCCTTACCCATCTAGGATTTTGTAATGGCTTCAAAAATTGGATAATGGGATGTATAACTAATGTGTCCTTTGTTGTTCTCATAAATTGGGCAGCCTCCCATTTTTTCTCTAGTCAGAGAGGACTCAGACAAGGTTTCCCTCTTTCTCCCCTCCTTTCTTAACTTGCGGCTGAAGGGTTCAGCCATCTCCTTCTCTCTGTTAAAAGGAATTGTGAGCTGAAAGGTATTGAAGTGGCAACAAACTTGTTTATCTCTCATCTAATACTTGTTTATGATATTCTCCTTTTCAGCACCGGCTTCAGGGAGGAGGTGATTTTGTTGAAAAAGATTTTGGATCTTTTTCTCAACACCACTGGGATGGTTATTAATGACAAAAATTATTCTATAGCTTATGATGGTCCCTTGGTGGGGGAGCTTGCTATAATTGAGGTGTTATTTCCCTAAAAATTGTCTCTGATGGGGGACAACTTAAAAAATTTGGCTTTTACATTAAACCGGACTCCTACAAAATGCAAGACTGGAATTGGCTACTGGTTAAAATTGAGAAGAGAATTAACCACTCGAGCTTCTAATTTCTATGAAGTGAAGGAAGATTGGTCCATATAAAATCAATTATGGTTGCTATTCTGGTTCAATGGATGGCCCTCGCTTGGGTCCCCAATGGGGTTCTATCAAAAGTTAGGAAACTATGAAGTTGCTTCCTTTCGACTGGGAATGAGGAGGATTAGGTACTCCCATGAGTTGCCTGGGACAAAATTTCTTATCCAAAGGAGAGGGGAGGGAGAATGTGACATTTCTTTGAATTGGACATATTATTAACGTTATTATTGTTGTTTGTTAAAAACTAAATTGTGACAATAGCATGATAGAAAAGACATGAATAATGAGAATGTAGTAATGTAAATAATAATTATCAATAAATGAATGTGGATTGGAAACACTTGGAAATTAGACATTTGCGAATGAGGTTCCAGATAGGAAATATTTTTCCATGACCAAAATTCTAAAAGGAATTTGGATAAACTTAATGGATGGGAGAGAAATATCCATTAATTTCTTACCTAGAGATAGATGCTAAGTTGGTATTTGGATAAAGCTTCGCGGGAGACAAAAGTGAGATTTTAGTAAGAAAAAGAGCCTAGGCTAGCAGCTGTGAAAGCCAAAATATGGACACCGCTAAAGAAAAAATCAATCAAGGAAAGAAGGCATAAAATTCCTACTGCAAGGATCAACAAGTTTTTGATACCTTGCAAATTGAATCTTAGAATGGGGGTGAACTGAGAGGAAGCAGTTCTACGATTGGGTGGAAATCAATGTATAATTTCTAGTGTGCTCTATCTATTCATGGTATTTTCCATGGGCTTGTGACTTGGTATTTGGTAAGATTGTTCTCACTTTTTTGTACAATAAAAATTCAACTCGTATGTGAATTTATAACAATATTTTATTCTAGATGTTTATGAGTATGTATGTACGTGGTAAAAGGGTAAATTTGTTAAGCTGGAATGCTTACTATAAAGAGCTTAGAATTATATGGTTGTTGTAAGATCTTCCTTGGTACTACAAAACTGGAATTATATGCATGACCCAGTGAAAATTTGAATTTAAGTAGGATCCTTGGTTAGATGTTTGACACGTGAATGTAACTGTAACAATAAAATTGGGCTTATGCAATATTTAACTGCAACAAACACAGATGCTAAGGGTAAATAATTTAAGGTACTGCTGACAGAGAAATTTTAGATATCGAAATTTTAGATTATATTTACGACTCTTATAAAAGGATTAGTCCTCAATAGATAGCCACAACTAGTGTATATATATAGACATTTTATCAATGGGGGTATTAGATTGTTCCATAACAAGCAGCTACAAGTTCAGCAGATTTCAAAAGAAAAGATATAAATATATTGATTAAATTGCTATGGAGGGATTCTGAAATTATATCTAGGTATAATAATGTATTCAGAATGCAGTAAAATCTTTTAATAAAAATGAAGAAGTTAATAATGATCTAGAAAATGGATGGAGACATGATGTCCAAATTAGGAGTAACGGATCAGACCATAATCATGAAATCTTTAGAACTAGAGTTTAAAAAAAAAAGTACTGGCAACCTAAACAATCAAAATTTGAATCATAAAACTTTATGCCTAAAAGTAATGCTAATTCTAGAAAATAAATTTATTAAGTTGATATCCCTGTTAGGCACGTACAATCACTGATGCAAATTAAATTGTAAGTGAAGATATATGAGTTTGTAAATTTGTAGCTAACAGGGTAAAACTACGGCCGCCAATATATGGTATAGATAATTGAAGTAATAGATGATCCTCATAGCAAGAATAGAAATTAATAAGCTGATATAAACTTAATGAGATAACCTATATCGGAAACTTTCAGGATTTAGAAATTTAATTGATCGTTGTTATTAGATATTAATAGAAGTTAGTAATTAAAAACAAACATTGTGGGTAGAGCACCAAAAAGAAATATAACCATAACACCTGAAGTATAAACAATAAACAGTGGGCTAGTTGGCCATGACTACCAATGCCAATTACTATAGTGGGGTAAGCTTGGAAAAGTCATTTTTACAACCCAAATAATTATATACCAATCAACTAGAAGCCACTTATATGATGAATTGGATACATAGAGATAATGTTAATTCAAAGTTCAATATTGAATGATTGGGTATGCATAGTACGCCCCTTTTTAATCAATAGAACATGAAGGTCTTAATAGGATACTGTATCAAATTAATTAATTATGGTGGGACATATCTGCTCGAATAGAAAAACCCAGGTCAAAAGAGAAAAACTATATGATTATGCCTACTCGATTTATATTAGCCAAATAAAGTATTCAAAAGGACCAGCATTCATTCATAAACATGTAACAGAGAGTAAACCTAGGAAAACTGAGAGTATAGATATATTCTTTAAAATTCGATAGCATGAAAATAAGTTAAACAAAAAGATGTAGTGACCCAATTACATGAACATTCCAACCAAAACAAAGTTTGACATCAAACCTATACACATGAATTCTTTAATACAGTCCAAAATTCAAAGTAGAACTAGCATGTGCACCACTTTGGGTGAATCAAGAGATACCTTCATGTATTACATAATGAGACTTAGATTTACACATGGACCTTCCACATAAACAATATTAAAAATAAACCGGAATATCTAGTCATTTTGTACATTCTCTCCACAAGAATCGCATACAACACAAATTGGAGGCATAGTCCAACGATATCAAACAAATTTCAACCATTGAACATAAGGAATAGCTTCATCATCTATAAACCTAGAACCATCAAAGAGATCAGAATTTTACAAACCTGAAACTTGAAAGATAGTGTGAGCAAGTTAATAAGGGGTTCACTCAGTAGGTTGTGAAGATGGTTTAAGTAGTAACCCAGCTCGTGCGTTCCTACAAGTGAGAAGAAATGTGTTAACATTAGAAATGAATATATGAAGAAAAATAATTGTCAACAAGGTGCACCATCCATTAGTGAGATAGATTCTCTTACTTGACTATGTAGACGAAGTTCTCCCTCACCATAGATACATGTAGAATCATGACTAGAGGAACTATAAGAATGTTATTTAATGAGATGCGATAAAGGGTAATTATAACAACAACAAAATAAGCCAATAGGGTGTATTGAAACCCATGACCCTACTGTTCAGAGGTAGGATTTCAACACTGTAATCGAACTGAATCCCAATTTTGTACCTTCACACCTTTAGCTAAAATGGTTAGTGGAGAGGGAAAATCCAACTGCAGGCACAATCAACAAATTATAAAATGACTACTCGGTAATCATTACCAAAGAGAGAGGGTCCAAAGATCGAGGCGAGTGTATAGAACTAACCTCCCTAGATAAAACATCCTACACACGTAGCAACTAGTTAAGTTTTGAGTCTAGATTACAAATCAAACAACCAGTGAGCTAGAGATCTGGCAGAGGGAAAAAAATAATAACCTGCAATTGTAGAATGAATCGAAACTGGAACTATAAACCATGAAAAAATTACCTGACAATAATTTAGGAGCATAGAGGCTCGGTTTTCAAGAAAAATAGATAAGGAATAGCTTGTAATTCATCGGCTTGTGCAGAGTAACTAGGTGAACCCCCCTAACTCATCAACGGCAGAAATGACGAAGGGGAAGAGGCATCCACGGGGGAAATATGACTAGGGATTTCCATATCAACCTTGGTCATTGATCTTCAACAATAAATATAGACCATTGAACATTTATCAATAAAATTTAATACACCATGTGAATGCCTCTATTACCCATGTTACAACCGTTGAGGTGTCGGCAAAGGAATGGCGCCAACATGTAGCAACGCTTTTTTGCCTTACCTCTGTCCTTATCAGGGTTAGCAGACCATTTCAAGGTGTTGTCGAGGGTTAGGTGGTGAGTGACCAGATTGATTCACATAACCATTAGAGTTATAACTTGAAAGGAAAGGCTTAACACTTGACATTGATAGCGGCATTAAAGTTAGAATAAAAATATATAAAATTCCATATGTTATGATAATGGTATAGGTATATATATTTATGCATATTTTTTCATGTACATAGTTTTAGATAGAGCAATATGTGTGTGTGTGTGTGTGTGTGTGTTATGATATTACACTTAGGTCCTAGAGTGCTTAATATTAATGTGTCTCAACCTTGGTAAATCAACACATAAACACTAAGTATGAAAATAAATAAACACAATCATGGAGAGAGAACCTTGGTACACTTGAATATATAATGTAATGGATAGGAATTTAAGTATTCTATACTTAGAGAAAAAAAAATTCACCCTAATATATTAGAATGGTGTGACAAGTATGTAAAGAAATCACACATCATTTCTTCCTTTACTTAGCTATATAAAAATTTATTTTTGTGGCAACTTTGGCCACAAAGCCAAAGACTACAATATGCCAAATATCCTAAAGGACTCTAGACAGATGATAAAATATAATTAAATAAAACCAAACTATGGATAAAAAATAAATGAAGACACTAGAAAGAAACCGAAAAATAAGCATCTTGTCACATCAATGACATGAAAAATTCATCATGGTTTCAATGAGAACTTCTCTAAGCAGCAAAGTAGTCATCCTGTCAGTGATAAAAAAAAAATCAACAACATCCTTCTATACATAGAAGTTAAGGCATCAAGTGGAAATGAATGCAATCATCCAGTCAATAACGGAAAAGAAGTAATATCTCAGGTGGGGGCAGTTCCAACTGTTCCTTGAAAATATAATATGTATTTTTAAGTTTCTCTACAATAAAATATTGATGGAAATAATGACTATGTTCAGTCATAATTTCAAAAGGAAAAGTGTTTGTGGGATTTTATTGAGAAGCATTCTAAAGAAAAGGCTTGTATTCAGCAAAAGAAGGTACTCATTATATGTAGAGAATAAATATTTATAGAGGTTCTAAAAATACCAAGACAAAAATATTGAAAATCTCCTCATGTTCACGTTCAGGACGAAGACCAAGAACAACAAATAAATACTCATGTTGCCTCTATAGTTTCAAAACTAAAAAAATAACCAACAAAAGGAGAATCAGTGCTAGAAATAACACCTAAAGTTCATGTGCCAATATTTTGATCGATGAAACATATTGTGAATTTCATTACCCTTTCGTCCTTTATTCCCAAGTTTGTTCCTACAAGAAGTTTGAAGCAATATTCCTAGTTTTCATTAACTATGTTACATTAACTAGTGGAAAAAGAGGTATATAAACATTGATGCCAGATAACAAAAAATAATTATGATATATAAGAAGCACTTTTGTAGAGATCCAATTTCGTTTAATTGGAGAGTCACCGTGAATTTGATAGGATTCTATATTATTCGATAAAATAGGTGATATATTTGAGGATGAAAATGAGACCGCACTCATCATTGATGAGTACATAGAGTGTGGACGCCCAAGAATTGGAATCTAATTTTGTATTGGGAGGAGATGAGGGGAAAGAATGCATGTATCCAAAGGGTTATATGAACAGATAAGTTATTTTATCATGCCTTACATGTGTCCCCATAGGAAATGTTGGAGTATGCACAATCTACTCTTTAACTTTCCATGAAGGCCATGAAGTGGTAGAGTTGTGAATGAGAAGGTGATCTAGATGTGACTGTGGAAATTCAAAGTTTGGCAGTATCTCCTGTAAGCTTATTCCAGACAAATATTTTGAAAATCATAACAATTCTTACAATCATAATTACAAGGGCGCTGTGTGAATATTTGTAGAATCATGTAACATGTGGAGTCGGCATGGTAGGCATTATTATGCCCTCTAATTGAAAATCGAATGTGGAGTGCAACCGACATGGTAGGACATTGTTTCGGGAAATAACTCCCTAGAGGTCGTTGGGTCAAAAACCTCCACAGATCGGATCATGCTATTCAAGAAGGACTCACACAACCAAACTTGTACCCTAAAAACTAGATATCATAGATTGTAGAACTCACCCGTAGATCCTACATTTGATGTAGATCCCGTGGGGTCCAAACCCCCAGCAACTCTTCTTCCTCTTCAACCTGGAAATCAAGAATAAACATGCATGGAAATGTAGTTTTATAGCATATATCTCTCCTAAATGTTAGTGTAATCCATGTGAAACATCATATAAACAATAATAAATTTTTAATTAACAATATTTGCACATATACAAGTAGATATTAACACGTGAATTCAGAAACAAGATGGTTCTTCTTCATTACAAACAGCATGTACAATAATAGAAAGGTGGAGAGATCACCTAAATCCTTCCATGATCTTCGAACAGGCCGTCGTCCAGATCCATCCCGCCCTTGCCTCGCTAGGATTTTTCCAAGACTTGTGCACACGAGATGATATATAAGTTGATGAACATCTCCAGGAAACAAGGGTTTCCTGTAAATACCTGGGAAGTGCAGGAGGCACAGGAAATCAGACTTGAATGGGGCTCCAACAGAGTATAATGTCTATAATTTTTCTCTCTCCCTTAGGCCATGCATATGAGGGGCTTTTATACTCCCTCAAAGTAGTTTCAATCAGTTGTAAACAGTTGGCCACGGGCTGGGGTGGTTGAATTACGGGAATAACCATCAACCCAACCTCGAAAAAAAGGGATTTTTATATATTTTTTAATGATTTTAATGACATACGCAGAAAATTATCTCTGGACTCGCGTATACACGCGGAAAAGTCTGGGCATATCCACGTATGGGATTTTAAACACTGTTTTTCATGAAATTTATTCAAGTCTGTGGGAATGGGTGCCCAAGTCCAAAGAGACAATAATGAATCACATGAGGGTGAAAAATGATGCTATAACAGATTCCCCCTAATATATGAGGTCAGAAGGGGTACATGATGGCCGAAATGTATTATGTGCATAGAAAGAACTTCACGAGGACAAGAGAGGACTTCACCATATTTTAGCCTGCCAAAAACCAATGAAAGAAAACAGAGAGTCAGCTCATGTCTGAGGCGGGCATACCCATGCTCAGGCAAAAAATATATGTATATATAAGGTACAGAATAGATCCAGAATGTATACAAGTATAGCTGAACTGAAATTACATAATGAATCATCTGAGCATAGCCCAGAAGTACAAGTTGAAAGCAATGTCCAAGTATCACATATATCAAACTGATCAATGATGCTGAAAATGGATGTCTGATCACAAAAGTAACTGAATCTCCAGGTACCAAATCATAAGGGGTGGAACACATGGTACAATCACGCAACTCAGGAGCCAACATATAGGATGATGATGTACTGACACTGCAACATATAAGGGTGGACGGCATCACTGGCAGAAACTGAATGGACTGTCAAAAGTGAACCGAAATATGCTGATGCAACCCGAGGTCTTCATCAATCTCTATAGCACAATTCTACACAATGGGAATAAATGAGCTAAATTCGACCATGTGAGAAATCTTTTGATTACCGGTCAATAATGTATATTGTTAAAAAACGTGAGACAACCCACCGATAATGAAAATGAGTGTCAAGGTGCCCCAGTACAATCTAACAAGTGCGAATGAATGAGTTGAAGTCGAACACTTGGAAGAATCTACCAATCAGGAGGCAATGATGAATCCCCACTGTCGATAGCGAAGAGTTTGCCACTGATGACTGCAAACCCTAAGGTACTAACAAAAGACTCTAGACCTTCTTCCCAGAGCAATGAGTCACAGTCAATGGGAAAATATCTGCTGGAAGAAAGGCATTAAGGCATCCCACATCAGTCCAGCATGAGTGTAACCCACAGGCCAAAATTTGGAAGGAATCGGACGAAGCAGAGTGACGGAACCAAACCGAAGTACGTTTCCGACATGCACAAGATGAAGCTAGCGCACGGAAGAAACCCTCTGAACCAACCGATAATGAAAGCTAACACAGAGGCGAGATATCCACTGATAGGGTCAAATGGAAATCAAGGTACTGCACGAATCCCAAGTGTGATAATGTATGCTGACGTCAAACACAAGGAAAACCACTCAGTCAAAGACCCATAATGATGATCAAATGCTGAGCACAAGGTCACCTATCAATGATGGAAATAGGGCCAGGGTGCGGCTCTAGGTTTACTCTCAGAGCAATATGTCGTAGTCGATAAGAGACAAACCCGCCAGCAAGAAGTAAATGGAGACCTCCTCAAACCAGCACGAGCAGAAGACCAAAACATCTGATGTGATAGAACAAGATACCGACAAGACCAGGAAGGCCGACTGAATAATAAGTCAAGAGACACCGCAGAATGGCCGACTCTGGTTAAAATTCCCTTGAACAAAAGCATGACTCGTGATGACCATGGCAGTAAAAAATGACACTGTATAAGTCTATTATGCAAGAGGCAAAAACAAACTCTCCATATGATTGGAAGAGATAACCAACCGAGGGAGGACTGACTAGTGAAAAAAGTAAAAAGTTGAACCTAGGTCAAAACTAAAACCATCCCAAATGAAGGAAATATATAACTATATGTGCTTTTTTCAAGGGCGAGAAACTGATACTGTACTGCCATCAAATTATGAAGTAACATCACGTTCCCGCTCTTTTTGTCATATTCAATTTTTTTGTCTTTTTCATATAATAAGCCTGAAAAAGAATAAAAGAATGCTATGTTACAATGGATAGAATGAGTATCAAGAAATAGATGCACTAGTTCCTGGGATAGGAATGATCCTATGCTCAATGAAAGGTGGCAGAAACTGGTAAGTGATACTCAGAGGAATGTTCCATCCATGGGTAAAAAGGGTGTCAAGTCGTGATAGCTAAGTGCATGCAATGGTTAACTTGTACAAACAGTCAAGGTCAACAGATGGCTTAAACATCGAGTCCAAATGAAGTCGGCTAAAGGCCAGGATAAACAAGTAGCCAATATGCAATGCAGTAATACAACTCAACGACACTAGGGAGCCTCTAGGGTAATAGCCAGAAAAAATGATAGTGAAGAAGAAGAAGAATGAAGCTTCAACACATAAGTCATGGCGGGACTAAAGAGGACTCCCGAGCCTACAGGAAACGCAGCATGGGCAACAAGTGCTTGTGAGGAACTAACTAGGAAACCCATGTAAAGGAAGGCTCTACCACCAAGTCATGATTAAATAATCGGTGAGTGAAATGGGTGAGATACTCATGACCTAATGGGATCGACCCTATGGCAAGTGATCAGAATGGAGGCTAGTATGCAAAATGCAACGGAAAATGGATTTCCTAAACTATATGCCAGTGAAGATCATATACCTGCCATGACAGGTCAGCAGTCAAGGATCAAAAACTGGAAAAATCTCAACTTCATCAAAATGTACTTGAAAATATACCAATCTTGACACTTACAAGCACCCGGGTTATGCAGCTTAAGATAGATTGAAAAAATAGGCATAACAAATTTTTGCAAAAATTTTCAATTTTTGGGCATAAATACACATGTTACCTCATATTTGGTTCATTGTTACTTACTGATTTGGGAAAAAGAGCTCTGGAGAAAAACCCTCTTTCGTCAAAACAGGAGCAATCAGCAGTCAAACTTCGCCGAATCAGTCAGGTAAGCTCTTAATCCATCATTATTATCAATTTTGTCCATTAATAGAGTTAAAATTTGGAAATTTCATCGTAGAAAACATTTGTTTTGATTTAGGGCTTTGCGTATACGCGTGTTCGTATGGACCAAACCGCGTATGATACGTGACTGTCTATAGGGTAAGTCACGTATGCGCAACCCGTGATGTAAAAAAATGCATCTAATGAACAAATAAATGAATTTTTTTAGGATGACCATCACTTGGAGGGAACGTGAGCATAGTGCAATTGATAATGAAGTGATGCAAGATCAACAATCACTCAATATCCTTCGAAATTGCAGATTGCTAAAATTTTTCAAAATGCTAAACATGAAAAGTAACGTCCGGTTGCTTGAAATGATGGTAAATTACTGGGAACCGGAGGAAGATTGTTTCGTGATAGATCAAATGCCTATACACATAGAGGTAGAAGACATCTACTTCATTACTGGACTCTCACGGAGGGGAGACCCAGTAGATTTGCACGGCAAGCCTTTGGGAGGGCTTATTGTGGATGACTATGTCCACGTCTACTGTGTAGAGGGGTCCAAAAAAGTAGGGACTCAGATTGCCATAAAAGATTTGAGAGATCTGCACATGAATATTCTCCTATTTACCATCGGTAGGGTAGCAGGATCTGCTTCCTTGCATCAGGCATCCAGGACCCAGATGAGTATAGCTGTGGAATGCCTAGCTCACCTGTATGATTGGTGTACAACTCTGTTAATCAATATGAAGCAACAACTGACCTCCATCCGAAAAGCAAAAACAAATCATTTTGGATATGGAACTATTTTGATGACATTTTTCTTTGAGAAGATTCTTGGGCTTCGACCCAAAGTGATCTCCTCAATTAACAACCCAAGAGACCCAAGAATTGCCCGATGGGCTGATCTGATGAAGAGACTGGGGGGAAGTGAAGTTCCCCGAACCACCTGGGATGATGAGTTCTTCCAATGGTGGGAGGAACAAGTCATAGCAGTGGAAGACTAGCCCTATGTCGGGATGGATTTCCACGGTGATCCAAACCTCGTCCTTCCACCTGGTGCGGCATGGGGCACAATCAGTGAGATTGCAATTTTTTATTATATGATTTTTTGGATTTTTTCAATATATGTGAAAAAATGTGAAAACAAAACATGTTTTTAATTGGATTCAAAATGACTTACAATATTATGATGACCATGATACAGATATTGGACCAGTCTGTCCTGAGGGCTACCCATGGCATAAGCACCGCAGAGGCGAAGCAGATACTGAAGACCCAGGCAGAACCCTCCATGCTATTCAGAGGAACTTGGAGGGTTTGACTCGCCAAGTGCCTATGGCTGCAGTGGAAGATCTACCTGAGGCTATCCAGAGATGGGTAGTGAGAGTACCACGTGACTGGGTGTGATTATTCCGCCGTGTTGCTACTGCGATCGTGTTCTATAGGAATACGAATATTGGGCAGGGACCATAAGAGTAGATAGACATGATTACTGGATGACTGTATATTTTTGATACTGATCATGATCGGGCATAAGCCCTAATTTTGTATGACTTATGGATCCAAATTTTGTATAGTTTTTTTAACACTCTAATGATATATATATACAGCGATTTATGATGCGATGTGACAAATGTATAAAAAATGCATGATGTTTTTTATGATTAAATTTTAATGTATGGAATGATTAATATGCCAATCAATTGCTTGATTAGCTAATGAGTCTGCCATCCAATTGTCTGCTCAAGGAATATGAATGAATGTTAAAAACTGAAAGGATCTTTGTAACAAACGTACCCTCAAAAACAACCGGAGTAAAAATGGATCTCGAACCCGATAAGTATTGTTCAACTGCGACACCACCAGCTGAGAGTCCAAGAAAAATACCAACAAATCAACACCCAAAGATATTGCCTCTGAGAGTAGATAAATAACTGCAGTGTACTCTGCGATATTATTGGAAGCAGGACCAATGCAGACTCCTCTTGATACTAACAGCTGACCGGATGGATAATGAAGCACCCAAGCCTCGGAAGCCAAGTTCTGGGTGTGTCTACTAGCACCATTGGCGAAACCATAATGACTCATGACATTCGACACGACCTGCCAAAGCAGATCAAAAACATCACCATCACATCAAAGACCAAAAAACCAGATATGTACAAAACAAAACTACTATATACAAAAGCAAAATGCTATGCCAAAGCCTAGGCATAATATCTTTTCAAATAGATCCCATTTCTAGGCTCTGCCAACTCATTTCCTTCAAAATCAACCAAGGCATATGCTCCTTTTTTAAGGACTCTTTTAACGATGAAGGGGCCATACCACATAGACTTAAACTTTCCTGTGCCCAGAGCATCCTTCTCTTGGGCATAGACCAAAATGAGGTCACCTTCCGATAAAACCCTAGGTTTGACCGCCTTATCGTACTGAGATTTGACTCATTTCTTATGTGCCTCATTCATCGTGGCGGCATCCCAACGTTGCTCATCAAGATGTTCCAAATGAAGGAGACGTTCTTCAAGACTAGAAGTGTCAGGAAGAAGCTCAACAACTAACTTAAGAGAAGGAATCTCACATTCAATGGGAAATATGGATTCCAGCTCGTAAGCTAGTTGAAACAGAGTAAAGCCAGTTGCAGTTTTCACTGACATCCAGTATGCCCAAAGTGCAGGATACAGCATGATATGCCAGTTGGATCGAGCTTTATTAATTGTTCTTTGAATAATGGTCTTCAAGGATTTGTTCATGGCTTCCACTTGCCCATTGGCCTGAGGATAATAAGGAGATGAATGCTCCTGCTAGAAACCTAATTTTAGAGCCAACTCAGCCATCATGTTGTTCTGAAAATGACTGCCATAATCAGTGACAATCTCTCTAGGAATACCAAAACGAGCAATAACTTGGTTGAAAAGAAAAAGAGTTGTTGTCTAACCATCATTCTAAAAATTAGGCATAGCCTCGACCCACTTCGTAAAGTAGTCTACTGCTACAATAATGTACTTGTGACCTTTAGCCGAAGGCGGGTTACAAGTAGTATAATCAATACCCCACTTTATAAAGGGACAGACGGTAATGACTGGAAAAAGCGGAGCTGGATGAGCGCAAATTTTTCGAGTATAGACCTGACGCAGATGACACTTTTTGACCGACTCCATACAATCTTTGAAAATCGAAGGCCAAAAGTATCTAGCACGCAAGATTTTTTGGGCTATAGCTAGCCCAAATAAATGACCACCACAAGCTCCATTGTGGCAGTCATTTAGCACAGCCTTAGCTTCTTCGAAAGTTAAGAAACATCTCAGGATTGAATCAACCCCTCGACGGTATAAAGCATCACTAATAATTAAGTAATTTTTAGCCAAGTGACGCAACTTACGGCGCTCATCTTTTGAAAAAGTAGAGGGAAACTTCGTAGTCTGAAGATACACAATGATATCTCCATACCAAGGATCCTGTGCAGAGATGAGAAACAAATGTTCATCCAGAAAGGATTCATCATAGACTATCTCTTCTGCACAGGGCAACTCAGAGATTAATTCCGCAAAAACTAATGATTTCTTGGACTTGGCAGACATAAACTCAAGATCAAATTCCTGCAAAATCACAATCCATCTATTGTATTTTCCCCCAATCACTCGCCTACTGAGAACAAACTGAAATGGATTGGCGGCTGCCAAAACATAAGTTTTTCGTAGAAGAATATAATGTCTGAGTCGTTGTACAACATGAACAGCTGCTAAAGCCAGCTTCTCTATCAGATTATACTGGAGTTTAGGTCCTACCAAGCCTCGACTAAGATAGTATATAACATACTCTGTAAGAGCATCGTCCTCCTGAACCAGAACCATACCAATGGTAGATTCTGCTGCTGCAAGATACTAAAGGAAATCTCTGCTATAATCAGGTGGACTCAATATAGGAGCAAAGGTCAATGTTTTTTTCAAAGCATCAAATGAGTGCTGAGCGAAGTCATCCCAAAAGAATGGAACTCCCTTCTTCAACAATCTCATAAATCCTTTGGTAACTTCAGCATAATTTACGATAAATCTTCGAATAAAATTAGCTTTTCCTTGTATACTTTGAAGTTGACGAATAGACGATGGGGGAGGCAACAAAAATATTTCCTCAACCTTGAAGGGGTCTACCCTAATCCCTTCCGTAGACACTATGAATCCCAATAACCGACCGGATGTAACCGCAAAAACACACTTGTTCGGATTCAACCTAATCTTGTAGAAACGACATCATTCAAATACTTGATGGAGGTGAGTAGGATGATCGATTCTCTTTCGAGAACGAGCAGCTAAATCATCCAA
This sequence comes from Pinus albicaulis, assembly GCA_034641835.2. Taxonomy (NCBI): domain Eukaryota; kingdom Viridiplantae; phylum Streptophyta; class Pinopsida; order Pinales; family Pinaceae; genus Pinus; species Pinus albicaulis. The sequence continues at coordinate 1,261,330,339 of CM076572.1, forward strand.
ATACGCCTTGATAATATGTTTGATGTTGTGGAAGACATATGCCATGGCCCGCTGAAAAGTAGCTCCAACATTTTTAAGACCAAAAGGCATCTTCTTGTAAGAAAAAGTACCCCAGGGACAAATAAAGGTAGTCTTATGCTGATCTTTAGGACGGATAGTAATCTGATTATATCCAGAGAAACTGTCCATTAAGGAGAAAATCTCATTACCGACACACTCATCGATAATCTGATCTATAAATGGTGTGGGGTAATTATCTTTTGGACATGCTTTATTAAGGTCTCTGAAATCAATGCAAACTCGAATTGTTCCTTGTTTCTTATCCATGGGAATAGGATTTGAAACATATTTTGTCAAAGGAGCAGGGAAAATAAATCCTGCCTTGAGCAGCTTATCCACCTCGGCTTTGATAGCTGCAACCTTCCTAGGATTTACCGAATGAAGCTTTTGCCTCACAGGCTTAGCATTTTCGTAAGTCTTGATCTCATGCTGGACAATAGATGGACCTATACCAGGCATTTCCTCATAAGACTAAGCTAACACATCCCTAAACTCTTTAAAGAGATCGGTGTAAATTTGAATCTCTTCAGGGAAACATTCAGCCTCAATGAAGACATTCTCTATAAAATTGAGATCCCTGGAAATGTTCACCGGGATAGTTGGAGAAATCACAGCCATGTTCCCTTCAGCATATACCTGTGTTGGTGCTAAAGGGTTCAGGACTGGGTGAACAGGACTAGGAGACAAAGGACTTGGAAAACTTGATTCAACTTCGCTCAAATCAGGTAAAAAGTAAGATCGATGATGCAAATCATCCCACAGTCTATCTATACTAGTCATAGCTTCTAGGATGACCTCTTCAGATGGAAGAGTGGTATCAAGGCAATCCTGGGCGGAAGAAGAACTAAGTGTCCAAGCCGGAGCCACATCGCCATCCAACTCCTCTGGAGAAAGAGAAGCTGGAATGGACTCTACAGAGTCAACAATAGATTGATAAGCAATCTCAGCTGCAGACATCGGAAATGCCATTCCACCCACTTGACCTTCCGCTAATGTGGAGGTAGGGGAAGGCAAGGTCCAAGGATCCAAAAAATAATGAGTTCTGAAGAACTCTCTTCGAATAGGAGCCCTGGAGGATGAAATTGCATTTATATGAATGGTAGGAGGTGGAAAATCAAAAGTACCCATCAAAGAAGAATACATTCCAGCCCCTAAATTCTCAAAAGACAGCTTGGCATTATCCACCTTTGGAATAGTTGAGTCAGTAGATGTATTCGGGTCTACAGGAGAATAGTCCAGTTGATCAACTGTAACAATCCTCCCTTCGTGAGGGAAACAAATAATCCGAAATAATGAGGATGCGATGGCATCCATCTCATAAATCCAGTTTCGCCCCAACAGAAGGTTGTAGTCTAAGCTTGCATCAACTATCTCAACCTCTATATTTACATTTTTTCCCCCAACACAGATGGGCAAAGCTGGGATAATACCATGCGGTCTGTGAGAATGGCCATCAAACGTAGTCAGAAGAGTAGCAGATGGAACAGTTGCGGGAGATCCGATTCCCTTCCAGCATGCAAGAGACATAACACATGTGGAAGCACCCTCATCAACGACCATTCGAAAGATATTGAATTTCCAAAACGATGATTTGATATGAAAATCCATATGATGCAGGAGTCTCTTTTTAAAATTAGACATATCGAATGTAATCACAAGAGAGTTCTTTGGATCGACATCCCCAATAGCAGTGAGCAAAGCACTGCGCTGAGATGGGCAAGACTGGAGCACCTCAAGAGCAGACATAGGACAAGGGCTCTGCGCCAAATCTTCTACAACAGAGTAGTTCTGGGCAGCCCTGGCATTTGGATTAATCTGTGTACGCTTAGTAGATGCTTTTGGCATCCAAGGTATAGGCTCAACAGTAGGCCTCGTAATATGAAGTGGCTCAGTACCATCGGGAGTGCCCTTGGCTTTCGAAGACTCAGCTTCGCCATAATCATGGGATCTCGTGGTGATATCCGCATGAGCACTCATCATATATATGTTTGACGGATTTTCCCCTTCCTGGGTGCCCCTAGAGGAAGTCCCAAAATTTTGATTTGCGCCAACAACTAGCTGTTGCCCTTGGGGAAAAGGGTTTTTCAACACAGCCTGGGAACTAACAGAACCCTGCTGAGCTAACAAGCAATGCGCATCCTAAATTTTAGGGAAAAGGTGAGTAAGATGGTCTCCATTACATAACTTGCATGGAAACTTCACTTTCTTTTTATCCTTTGAACCCTCACCAACATGCTCGTTGGATTTATTTGCATTACCCTTCCCATCCTTGCCCTTTTTCTTATTATTATTCCGTCCCTTCTTCTTCCCTTCGGATTGTTGATTTCCTTTAGGGTTGGAAGTCTGAATGGCATTTACCGACAAAGATTGAGAAGGCGATGACTCAGTAGGCACAGCCTAACCAGAAGAAGCAGATTGTATAGACAACTGCTGCAATTGGCTAAGCAGGTTAGCTGCACCACTATTGATCGACCCAATAAGTCCATCACCATGAGGACCGGGTTTAGTCTTGGATATGTCTAATTTGGAGCAAGGAGCATTAGGCAAATATTTATAAAGGACACCAGACTGAGAATATATCAATTCAAGCTGTTGGGCCCTGAAATAGCCTGCTCCTCAGAAAATACCCCTGACAGGGATACATCTTTAGAAACATCTGCCTGCAGAGATTTCAAAAACCACTCCAAGAGAAATTCTTCCAGAATATAAGCTTTAATGAGCCTCTTCCTTCTCCACCATTCCTGAATATGATCGGAAATGTGGGTTGCCTCGTCCTGCTTAAAATTAGCTAGGAGTTCAGTCCTGGCATCATAACAGACAGGCAACTGGAAATGATTTAGAAATGTAGTAGCCAGATCTCCAAAAGTAGCAAAACTGCCCCCAGTTAACTCAATGTACCACTTGGCAGCATTTCCAGTCAAGGTGCGTTGAAACAACCTCAACCTAATCGAATCCTCGATCAGGGAGTTAGATGAACACCATAGATGGAAAGTGGTGATATGATCAGTCGGGTCCTCTCCATTCTTGCCTTCAAACTTTGGAATGTCTGAAGGTAGTTTGGTAGGAACCAGAGGCCACCCCGAACTATATCAGATTGGATCATTTGTCAATTTCGATAAATCTAGAAAATTTAAAGTTGCCAGAAAAGGTAAACGAGGAGGAGCCTGAGGATTCCATCTTTGGTGGGATGGATTCCCAACATTCTGAAAAGAATAACCTAGATTTGATGAGGCACCAGGTTGCCAGAAAGAACTCGTAGAAAATGTTGGGCCATAGGACAATCCTTGTGACCCAGCATTTGGAGAACGACCCCCTCCCAACGTAGAGTTACCATAGACCGGGCCAGTTCCCCCCACTAAAGTAGTGAATGAATTGGAAGCCCCCCGATAGGTGTTCCAAGCGTTAGAAAAAGGGGAAAAACCCTGATAATCACTCGATGAAGGGAATGGAACATTCCCTTGTTGACCAGCGAGAAACTGATTCCCTGCCCCCATTTCTATAAATATAGGGTTCCACTGAGTAAAGGTAGTCGAACTCTGACCTCCAGACTAAGGGTTAAAACTCTGAGTCTGAGAAGTAAAAGGAAAATACCCTAAGGAAGGATTCAAACTAGGAATATGCCCACTTCCGAAGGGGAACCCTTGAAAAGAAGCTGACCCACTAGCCATGGAGGACATGGGTGCAGATGCAGCTGCAGCAGTGGAAAAGGAAAACAAAGGAATCCCACTAATGGGAATTACAAAACAAAAGGGACCAGATTGAGAAGCTTGTGCTTGGGTGTGACCAGAGCCAAACACAACAGTACTAGAAGCAATTGAAGATATAGCAATTGTGCCTCCTCCTTCTACCGAAGCAGGAGTCCGAATGCTTGCAGCACTCATAGCCGAAGCTGCGTTCCCAGTCGTGGCCATCGAAAGGTATGAATGAGATGGATAAGGAATTTCTGGTCTTGTAGACTCAAGTCTGATGTACTCAACAACAAACGGAGAATTAGGAGGAAGAGGAGATGGAAGTGACTCAGGAGGCTGAGGTACTTCCTCTACTTCTACTTCTTCTTCTGCTTCTCTTGGAAATAAGACTCTCGAGGTGAGCGGAGTGCTCCTCTCGGAACCAACACCAGAACTAAATACAGAACCTTCAAGCCCTAGTGGAGGATCTATCTTTGTTGCGTCAGATACCACAGAGTGATATTCACTTGCTATATTACTCCTACGCCTTCTTGAAGAAGGCTCAGCACTTTCGGGAGATAACCCCCGAACTCTCCTCAATCGAAGAGGTGCTTGATCAGCCACTTAATAGATTAATTAGACTCAAAAAAGTATAAAGCTAAGAAAGCTAGGAGCAAAGAGCACTCACTACAAAAATCCCTAAGATGCAACCAAGCAAGCAGCCTTCAGGTATTTCCGCTCCGGGTGATTAGGACCGGACACCAAAATACAAGAAAGTGAAAAATAGGACCTCCTGAAAGTAGTCTTGGGATAATGACGGCCCAGGCCTACTAGCGAAGGTAACAAAAACAGTTACGCCAACCTCCTAACAATAGCCTTTGCCGGTACAAGTACCCAAGCTTCATCGGGGCACCCTCTAGAAGTACTGCTAGAAGTGATACGACGTCTACCTCAGGTACCACGGCTATTCTTCCCCGCAGTCACCTGTGTGATACCTAGGAATGGCAACTAAGGGCACCAATCCGTGTCTGCAGCCGAGCGGAACGGTCTTAAGGCAAGATCCAGCAAATCAGAGAGGGGGTATCTCTCTTCTCAACCTTCACTTTCCCTCGCGCTTGACTCTCTGGAGGAGAGCTTTCCCGGTCCACCTAACGGTGTTGGATTTCGCTCATTTAATAAACTTCTACGTTTTAGTTTGAGCGGCCTTGGAGAGTTAACTCTCCACTCACTTAATCCAAGGCCCTACAACCTAGCTAGTTGATGTATGACACTTAATAAAAAACTTGCTAGTTGTTTTTAAATTATTAAGCTTATTTTAGTTGGCTGTTGTATTAAGTCAAGGGAATATGGAAATGAAACTCGTGATGTTTTATGACGCAGAAAAGAAATTAATGAAAAACAAACTACATGCAGATGCAGTAATTGCCTTTCGATGAAGAGAAATTTCTACACGGGTTCTACGAGACTATTTTTTCTTTTCAGATATCAAACTTCACACTCGCAAAATTTATGAAAAACACTACAAATGTTCAAGTGCACCTAATGCAAATTACTAAGAGCATGCAAACTCTAAGATGCAAAATCTAACAAAGCAAAAAGAAATTTCCAAGAATCCCTTAGTTCTATCACTTTTCCGACTGTCCACAAAGTTAGTTCTCAAATCAGAAACTCTCAGTATAAAGACGCCAAAATATGTTCGAAATAAGAGAAAGAAACCAATGAAAATTCCCTTCCCAAATCAAGTCAGAAACTGAAGGTAAAAAATCTCAACAAGGCTTCAAAAGATGGAAAGAAACCAAAACAAAAATGCAAAACAAAATCAATGGAAAAACAAAATGTTTTTGCACTTTTGATTTTTATAAAAAGAAGACTTCAAAAAGACCAAGAAAACTATCCAATTACCAATCCAAACAATCTCCGAATTTCAAGCAAAACTTCAACAAAAATGCTCCAAATCTTATAGTGCCACTTAGTAGCAAGATTTGTACGAGCAAAAAGGAAGACAAGAAACTCAGTAACTCAGCCTATAATAATAGCACAATCTTGCAGCAAACAAAACTTCAAAGAACCAAAAATGACTCTTCAAAAAAAAATAAAAAAATTGCAACAAGACCTAGTCAAATGAAATCAAGAAAAACAACCAAAAAGTAGGCAAACATCAAAGTGCAAAGCAAAACATAAAGTTAGGAAAGAGCATATGAGTAGGAGCTCTCTGTCCTGATTAAGAAGAACAGCCAAGAATCTCCAGAAAGAGATCTTGGTACTCGAACTAGAAATGCAAGCCCTAAAAAAAAAAAAAATCCAAATGAGCCAATCTTCAACCAAACAAGAGAGAAAAAGACTAATAACCACTTTCAACACAATCCAGGGACTAAAGGGACACTGCAGAGACAGGTCACCACAGGCAGACAAGACCAAAAAGTCAAAAAATCAAAAATTTCAAAATTTTCTCAGGCATACACTACTCAGCAGTTTTGAAACAAGCGTGCATACGCGACTTTAGCAAGGGAAAATTGCGTATACGCGACTGTGTATAGGAAAACTAGAGTATGGAAAAGTAAATAATGAAAAATAAAAGTGATCAAGCTTGGTTAAAAAACCAGGTCTTTAGTTTGACTGAGAAAAAACTAACTGGACTGGAAATAATGATTAAAACTGTCGGAAACCTTTAAAACAGATGAAACCACCCAACAGGGGAATCACAAGAATGCGATCCCCAGTAGAGTCGCCAGTTCTATTTCGAGAAATAACTCCCTAGAGGTCGTTGGGTCAAAAACCTCCACAGATCGAGGCATGCTATTCAAGAAGGACTCACACAACCAAACTTGTACGCTAAAAACTAGATATCGTAGATTGTAGAACTCACCCGTAGATCCTACATTTGATGTAGATCCCGCGGGGTCCAAACCCCCAGCAACTCTTCTTCCTCTTCAACCTAGAAATCAAGAAGAAACATGCACGGAAATCTAGTTGTACAGCATATATCTCTCCTAAATGTCAGTGTAATCCATGTGAAACATCATATAAACAATAATAAATGTTTAATTCACAATCCTTGCACATATACAAGCAGATATTAACACGTGAATTCAAAAACAAGATGGTTCTTCTTCATTACGAACAACATGTACAATAATCGAAAGGTGGAGAGATCACCTAAATCCTTCCACGATCTTCGAACAGACCGTCGTCCGGATCCGTCCCGCCCTTGCCTCGCTAGGATTCTTCCAAGACTTGTGCACACGAGATGATATATAAGTTGATAAACATCTCCAGGAAACAAGGGTTTCCTATAAATACCTGGGAAGTGCAGGAGGCACGGGAAATCAGACTTGAATGGGGCTCCAACAGAGTATAATGTCTATAATTTTTCTCTCTCCCTTAGGCCATGCATATGAGGGGCTTTTATACTCCCTCAAAGTAGTTTCAATCAGTTGTAAATAGTTGGCCACGGGCTGGGGTGGCTGAATTACGGGAATAACCATCAACCTAGCCTCGAAAAAAAGGGATTTTTATATATTTTTTAATGATTTTAATGGCATACGCAGAAAAGTATCTCTGGACTCGCGTATACATGCGGAAAAGTATGGGCATATTCCGTGTATGGGATTTTAAACACTGTTTTTCATGAACTTTATTCAAGTCTGTGGGAATGGGTGCCCAAGGCCAAAGAGACAATCATGAATCACATGAGGATGAAAAATGATGCTATAACATACATGTTACACTCAGTTGCAGAGAAAATTATAGA
>CM076572.1:1261337917-1261553486 GCA_034641835.2 Pinus albicaulis
GCAGCACGCCTTCACTTTTGGCAACAACATTATGTGCAATGTCGACCAAATTTACCGAAATCGGGCCTTTCATCGTGGTGGTGACACTCTCCAAAGTTTGGTTTGTTAGATGATCCAAAAATAAATATTATCATAGGTTATAAAGTTTGAATAAAATAATTATTAATTTAAGATATTAAATTAATAATTATTATTCTAGAATATTTAATAAATATTTGAGATACTTAGAAATAGAATTTTGTTATTAAAAATAGGATTCTAGAATAGAGTTGTTTCCTAGGCTCTAAGTTAGGAGTAAAGTTAGTAGAATAGTTAGAAGGTCATTTAATGTAAGTGGACACTTATTATTTAATAAGTGATCCATAATTAGTGGAAGTTAGGACATTGAGCTTATAAATAGCTCATTGCAAGAGTGTTTTTGTTGTTCGGGTGTAAACTCTTGCATAATTCCAATGTAATTATTTTTCTTATTAATAAAATTACGTGTCTGAGGACACTTCGGCCATTATTGTGGTATTAGAGCTACGGTAATGTTGCAGTGGATATGAGGAGGAGGATTCCAGCTCTACCAGTTCTTGGAAAACTCAACTCTATTGAATTGACTAGCAAATGATTGGTATGCAAATTGTTCAAGTTTTTTTTAAGGAAAAGAAATTTCAATTTAATTTCAGATTTAAAATATAAAAAATTTATCATTATATTAGAAATTAGAAATTTTCTGTGATAAACTAAAATCATCGACCTTGGAGTTCTCGCCTTCTCTGTATATTCAAATAAAATATTGGACTATATGCTTGTTTGGTTGGGAGGATTTTGGATCTCGTGAAGATATAGTGTTTTGCGTTTTTTTTTTATGACCACGGTCCATATGGAGTACTGGTGCAAGAATTTGAACATATTATGTGTAGTTGTGTTTATGACTATAGTTGTGAATAAAATAGAATAAAACTGGTGCAAGAATAAAATAGTTGTAGTTGTGTTTATGACTGTGGTGGGGTTAGCCGGAGACGGCATCGTATATGTTCACCTCCAGCAGCAGAAAGGAGCATTTAAATGAATTGATGCAACGTTAAAAAAATTGAAGTAGCGTTGAAATCTGCAGAAAGGAGCTCTCGGCTTAGCATTGGCTCTGGTCAGTGTTGGGGTTCCCATGTTTTGGCAAGTTTGGCAATACCAAAAGATGAGACAACATCAAAACCACTTTCAGACCCCAGGATCTAGCCCTCTTGGGTCCAGAGAGGGATCTCTCTATATGAGCAAAGGTTTATGTCTTTGGAGCTCTCGGTTAAGATATTAGGCTAGTTATAAGGTTTCGGGTTTGTTTTTTTTATTTTTGTTTGGTTGTTGGGAATCAGGAAAGAAGGTTTCAATATAAGACAAGGATGAGCAAAGAGGGTTTTAGGAAAAGGAGAGATAACTCAGAGAACATTCAAGACCATTGGGCAATGGATTCAGGAAAGGGTTTACTTGCTATTCAATATGCAGGCTTTCAGTTGGGCTAGTCATCTAAAGCATCAGATCTTAAAGATGATAGTATGGCATGGAAAAGCAAAGGGGAAGGTGAAAGATAAGGAAACCTCCAAGGTGACCTTTCAAGAATCAGACCCAGGGACAGGACATGTTGTTGGACAACCTGTGATCCAAGACCTAAAGGTTAACTCTTCAAACAAGGAAACATTAAAGGTTTAGAACACGAAGGTGAAAACCTGAGATCAGAGAGAGACTTTGAACTCTCAATGCTTTGGTATCCAACATAAGGGAACTTAGAAAGGTTCAATTAATTGAAAAGGACCCTAGTGAATCAGAGACAAAGTTATAAACCCCCAGCACCGCAATTCATTCAATTAAAACCTAAGAAGAACATCTAAGAACAGATTCATTAATTCATACATCAGCTAGCAGTATATATTCGACCGCTACACTGGTTAAATTAGCTTGAAATCGATCCTCAGATAACACATACAGCAAAAAACATTGAAGGCAAGGAGAGCAGAAACATAGGGTACCTAACAAGGGTAAATCCTATGCTAGATTTCTAATGCGTGCCAGAAGAACTGAAATGTGATGAACTACAAAGGAAAACCAAGACAAAGTAAGAAAAACATCACCGGTGCTTTAAATCAAGATCCAAAGAAATGTGCTTGTCATATTAAAGAGCAACACCAATCATGTACAACATTGCCAAAAGCTTGATATTCAATCTGAAAACATCTTCCCTAGCCTATCTTACAACCTTACATAGAGAACTATGTCTCAAGAGAAACAGCTTACAATTCACAGATATCCGATCAACAACCATACAATGTTTTCTCACGAGTTCTTATAACTGAAAAAGAGGCAAAGGAGGTAGATGAAACACTAAATGGAAAATTAAACAGAGTAGGAAGGGGGCTCGAGGCCCATTCTATTTTAATGTCTATGCATTAATCTTCGGTATTCTTTGGGTGAAAGAGTGGTCTTCGACAGGTTGAAATTTACTTCAGGTATATTCGTGATTTACTCATGGCTGTAGTACTCTGCAGTACTTTGTGAATAAACAAAAGGCAGATACAAACTATGAGGTCAGTGATACTATGTAACAAATGCTCTGGTAGCATTAGGACTGTTGTTAGGGCAGAGATCTTCTCTGGAACACGGTATAGAATGAAAACAGTATGGGCACCTCGTCCTTTCATGGGAGAGAATGTTCTGCTGATGGTGACACTAATATATAGTTTTGTGTGCCCTAGGCCTTCTGTGTGATTCATGACGTCTTCAGTCTGGTATTTTGCCTTTAAAACGTTGATTTAAGGCTTAACATCTTCGATAATGTGCATTAGAACCCCTTAACTCTGTACTGATACTCTTTGCCGCTTCATGACTATCTCTGCCAGTGAAATTTGAGCTTTAATGGCTTTGGAAAGGTTTTACAAAGTTAAACTCTATTATTTTAATGAAAATCTTTTCATAACACCTTCCCAGGCTCTTCTTCATAATTTCAATCCCTGAAAAATGGTCTTCCCTGCGTTCTGTGCCACTGTGACAGTGACTGTGAACCATGGTGGTCGTCCACCATTCGTACCCTGCAAAACACGCAAAATTGTTAAGAAATCCATGCTGGAGGGGAAAGGGTGTTTTGAAGGCCTACGGAACGGTGGCAGAACTATGGAGAAATGGTGAAAACGGGCCAGATAATGCAAAATGGTGGAAGATTAGATAGATGGAGGCTTAGTGAAGAAATGCATGGGGACATTTCGATCATGCAAGGGGTCGATGATCGATGATGAAAAATGAACAATGGAAGGGTTTTGGAAATCGGGCGAAATACAAAAGAAATGGGAAAAATTCCGCGAAGGCAGGTGATGTAGAGCTCTGGCGATGGGACCCGGTCAATGGTGGGGGCGATCTGACCTGGACCATTGGATCTCAGGGGGTCAACGGCTAAGATTTGATCAGGGAGGACAACGGAGGTTAAATGGATGAAGCTTAATTCAATCTTGGTCATTGGTTCTTGTGGATTCAACGGTCTGGGTTGGATCGCTAGACCATGATCGGAGGAAACAAAGAGTGACACAACAATCAGTGCCGATGAGTGATTATGCGAGATTGCGATGGCCGCTGGATTAAACCGTGAATTGACGACAGAGATCGTCATCAGAGGGTTTACAAAGGAATGAGGCAGGAGTGGTAATACTTTGTGCGGACCGTTAGATCTATGCAGATCAACGGTGGTGATCTCTTCAAAGGCCGACAGACTAACAACACTATCGCATCGGAGATTTTCTGTTTACAAAGGAAATTCCCTCCGCTCCAACTCTCCGATTACGATAAGCGCTTTATGACTAGCACTTGGTTTTAGCACTTGGGTCATGTGGGGAAGTGGTCTTGGGCTGGGCCGAAGGGGGCTAGCTTGTTTAAAGAAGAAAATGGGTTTTTAAGCCTTAGAGACAGTGTTTTAAGGCCAGAAGGAGGCTTTCGGTAGAGGTAAAAAAAGGGGGATTTAAAATCAAATGAAGGATTTTCACTTGTTTCGAAGGATGAAACGGATGGTTTAGGGGATTTGGAGGGATTTTGGGAAACGAAGGGGAAACTTTAGGAGTGGGAAAAGATTAATAGTAATGGGGAACTTTGCATGGGTACAAGGGAAAATGGGAGGCTTTCTGAGCACAGTTTCCCTCAGACATTGAGGCATTTTTGGATGGGAACAGTAGTGAGGATCTTTATTTTTTTTTTAAAGGCAATGGACACACAGAGGATTCAAGGATGAGACATTTTCATGTGAAATGTATCTCTTGAAGGCTCATAAAATATTTTAGCCACCTTTTTGCTTGAAAAAAAATTCATAGGTGGCTAACAATGGCTCCACATGGGGATGGCTTCTTCTTGAAGGAGTCAAGAATTTAGAAAATAAATCTTTGGAGCAGGCCAGATGCCTGAACTTTGAACCCTCTCTCTTCTTTGATTTAAGTTGTTACAAACATAATAGATCGGCATAAACATTCCCCAACAATATACCTACCCATCCTACAGTCCTAGCATTTTTTCTTCAAGGTGCATTTGAATTTGCAAACCTTCTTCATCATTTTATTGAAAATAGAAAACACATTAATCTAATTGTACCCTTATCACTCCATGAGGCCAGATTAAACTGTTGGCCTCACATGTTTCTCTAACTAATATAATATCTTCTGGGATTGAACTATCCAGCAGATTTCTTCTCTACATTCTACAACAAAAAATTAAAACAATCAAACTAGGATTAGACAGTCTAGTTTTCTGTGGATCCAAGGCATAAGGCAAAATAGCTCTTTGGACTGAAAACTTTGCATAAAACTGAAAACAAAATCTGGAAGGCTTGAAATCTGAAACTTTGAAGCATCCTTCCCTTCTTTGCGACTCAAGTTTGAGCTTGTTAGAGTCACTTTCTTCTTCCTTCTTTGCTGGTTCAGATTTTAGGCACGTTAGAACCAGCTGTCTTCACTTATTTTGGCTCAGGTTTTGATCATGTTAGAGCCAGTCCTTTGCACTTCCGAGGTTCACGTTTTGAGCATGTCTGAACCTCTCCTTCTCTGTTTTTTGAAACGTTTTCTCCTTTCCTTTGAAAACAAAACACAACAATGGTATTTACAATGGAAATGGAAACTGGAATCTGGAAATCAGCAGTAGTAATGTTTGAGCATCCTGCCATTGACAGGACCCCCAAACAGATCTGTACCATCTAGCTCTTGCAGAAAAAAGGCATTTGGACCAACAGTGGCCTGGATGATGTATGGACCTTGCCACAAACTGTCAAATTTGTCGTGCTTTCCTTTGTCTTCTCTCCTTGAGTCCCACTTCATAACTTTATCTCCAATTTTTAAGTCAGAAGCCTTGGTTCTCTTGTCGAACAACTTCTTTATATTTTCCTGAATTTTCAGAGCTCTGTTATAGACCTCTTCCCTTGTTTGCTAGAGATGAATTGTTTGGTTTATCCTCCTCACCATGCTGTCTTCTTCTGTCTGAATCTCTTGGACAAGTTTAATCACTGGTACCCCAAGACTGGTAGGAAACACTGCCTCTGTTCCATAGACCAGCTGATATGGTGACATGCCAATGGATTTCTTTGTCATAAGCCTATCAGCCCATAGGGCATGTACTAGCTTATTATGCCATGACTTTTTGTTCTCTTCCAACAGCTTTTTGATGATGGTCACCAAGCTCTTGTTCAATGATTCAACTAATCCATTACCTTGTGGGTAATAAGCAGTTGAATGACTAAGTGCTATTTGATACCTGTGACAAAAATCAACCATTTTCTTGGACCCAAAAGCAGCAGCATTATCAGTGATTATTTTTCTTGGGCAGCCAAACCGAGAGAGGATGTGGTCTTCTAGGAACCTAATGATGACAGAATTTGTGGCATTCCTAGCAGGTATGGCCTCTATCCACTTTGTGAAGTAGTCTTTGGCTGTAAGGATCCACTTCTGTTGTGCAGAAGAAGCAGGGTGTATTTCTCCTATGAAATCTAGGTCCCATTGCATAAAGGGACCTTCAATAGTGATGGGTTGTAAAGGTAGAGGGAGGAGCTTTCTTTTGCCTTCAAAAATATGGCATTTATGGCAGGAAATTATCATCTTATGGATGTCATTAAAAAGTGTAGGCCAATAATATCCAGCTCTGAGTATTTTTTTAGTAGTGGCTTTCCAGTTTAGGTGGCCTCCACACTCTCCTGCATGGAACTCCTGCTTAATCCTCTCTGCTTCATTTTCATGCAAACATTTAAGCAATAGGCCATTTGTATTTTTCCAGTATAAACATTCGTTTAGTATGCAATAGTTTCTGGCTTTTAGCTTTAGGAATCTGGCCTTAGTATTTGATAGTTCAAGAGGGGCATTAAGGTTAGTGAGCACATACAAGATATCAGAATACCAAGGGGAGTTCTGAAATTGTTCCTCAACTGTAGGATTAGGTAGTCCTTCCTGCGCATCCAAGGCATCTACCATGTTCATGTCAAGGGCTTGTAAATTTGATTCAGCCATTAGTTGAGCTAGGCCCCGGCCTTTGATCAGTTTCGTGGGTTTTATCTCAAGGTCATACTCTAAGATTACGGCAATCCATTTTCCCCTCTTTCCATCCGGATCTTGGGACAAGATGTCTTTAACCACTATGTTTGGCACGTAGGCTATGATGTGAGAATGCAGTATGTACACCCTAAAGTCTTTCAAGGCATTTACTAGGGCATAGGCCTGTTTTTCCATTATGTTGTATTTCAAGGGTGCATCCCTCAGAGCTTTGCTAAAGAAAGCAATGGGCTATTCCATTCCCTCTAGATTTTTCTGCAGCAGAACTGCAGCCACTGTATGTTCGAAGGAAAATGAAAATATCAGGAAATCCTTTAAGAAGTTTGGGCTGATTATGACAGGAGCCTGGGTGAGTGCAAGTTTCACTGACTCAAAATATTTCTTAGCCTCGACAGTCCACTTAACCCCTACACCATTCTTCAGCATATTAGTCATACTCCTGAGATGCTCAGCTAAGTTGGGAACAAATCTCCTTAAGAAGTTAATTTTCCCAATGAAGGACTGTAACTCTTTAATGTTTCTTGGGTGTGTGATTTGTAGTATTCCCTCAACTCTTTGTGGGTCTATCCTAATTCCCTTCTCACATATAATGTGGCCAAGAAGCTTACCTTCTTGCAGCCCAAATACAGTCTTTTTAGGATTCAATGACAGACCGAACCTTCTACATTGTTCAAAAACTCTTCTCAGATGTTTTAGGTGCTCTTCATCAGTCTTGGAATAGACTGTTATTTCATCCAGGTAGATGACAATGAAGTGCCCTATTTCATCTGAAAAGGCTATTTCCATTGCTCGTTGGAAGGTGGCACTAGCATTCATCAGTCCAAAGGGCATTTTTACATACATAAAAGTGCCCCATGGAGTGGTGAAAGCGGTTTTGAGTTGATCTTCTGGGAATACTAGAACCTGGTTATAACCTGAAAAACCATCTAACATGGAGATCCATCTTGAGCCAACTACCTTCTGCAGGATGTGTTCTGTCTTTGGTAAGGGGTAGTTGTCCTTAAGTGAGGCTCTGTTAAGGTTCTTGAAATCTATGCACAGCCTGATTTCACCTGTTTTCTTTCTCACAGCTACAAGGTTTGAGACCCAATCAGAGAACCTCACAGGAACTATTATTCCTGCCTCGTACATCTTCTTTATTTCCTTTTCTACTGTAGGCAATAGTTTTGGGTTAATTCTGTGAAGTTTCTGTCTGCAGGATTTCTGATTTTCTTTAAAGGGTATTTTGTGTTGTATGATGTTTTTGTCATAGGCCTTCAAGTCCTCGTAGCTCCAGGAAAACGCATCGATGAACTCTTTGAACAAGTCAATATATTTTTTTTTCATGTCTACGGGTAAGGACTTAGCCAATTTAATCATCTTAGGCTTATCTTCAGTGCCTATGTTGCATTCCTCGACACCAGAGTCTGAGTGTTCTATGGTGGGATTTTTCGCTACATCACCGAAATCGAAAAGATCTTCTAAAGGTGCCAAACCTCGGGGTATGTTCTTATATTTTGCCTATATCACCTCTATTTCCTCATTATCTGCATTTTTACATTCTTCGGTTGGATTTCCAATTTGTTCGTTCAAAGTTTTTATTTATATGTTACAAGGCAGTTCTTCCTCGTTTGAGGGCTCTTCACTTAGGCAGCTATCATTGGACATAGAGTCTAAATTAGAAAATTCAAAATCGTTCCTGCCTATCAGGAAATCTTCAATCTGCTTATCTCCAAAAACCTGCCAATATTTCTCATTATCAGGTACTGCAGGTCTCAACTTTGTCTGAATGATTATTTTTTGATCGCTGGGAGGCTTGTGATATGAACTAGCTCTACAAGCTAATCCATTTGCAATTACATTCCGACTCCTAGGAATAAACACTAGCTCATATTCCACAAAGGTCTTCAATAAATCCATAGCATCATTCTTGTACACTCTCAGCCTAGGGTGTTTCACTGTGTATTCACCATTCACTTGTTTTATGACCAACTTAGAGTCTCCATGCACAGCTATCCTACGGGCTCCCAGTTTTTTCAACAGGTTCAAACCAAGCATGAGAGCTTCATACTCCGCAATATTGTTTGTACATTTGAAGTTCAGATTGAAGGCATGACTCTCTGCATAGTCACTCTCTGTGTTATGTACCCACACTCCTGCTCCTGCAGTTCTCCTGGTGCACGACCCATCGAAATTCATTTCCCATAGGGGATCATTCTCGGGCTTATCATCATTTTCCTCCCTAATGTGGGTTTCGCTGGTCTGTTGTGTTACGGGGTTTGCATTGGGCTGTGGATGGTTTCGTTCTTCATGTGGTGTATGAGTTTGTGAGGGGTGACTAGCCAGCTATTCACATTCTGCTTCTTGTTTACTTGGAGTTTCGTTTTCAGTGCACTGTCCACAAATTTCATCTTTGTTTTCTTCTGAGGCTAGAAAGGCCATTATGTTGAAATCTATGGGTGTTACCTAGTTGTTCGTATCTCTATGTTCTAGCTCTGGGTCCTCTAAGGATTCATCATTGCAAAAGATAAAGGAGTCTAGATATGTGTGTACAGAATATAGAGGAGAATTTTCAGGCTTCTTAGGGCTACTGACCAGGAACTTCATTTGTGCCTCTCTATATAGTCTTCTAAGCTGGCTAAAGACAGGGATTGTGGCATATGCCTCGTCCATCTGCATTGTACCTTGCAGCTTGGCTCCCCATGACCTCGATAGCAACATGCCATACTTAGGTGGCACATCTGCCACTACAACATCCATGACCATACACTTGGCTGGAATCTGGGTTAAGTTCACACACAGGTCTTTGATTAGGCAAAGGCACTTTACTCTGCTAGAGTCGAATGAATATAAATCTTTATAGGGGCGGGTTATCTCTAGGCCTAACCTCTCCATAACTACCTTAGGCATTAAGTTGTGTGATGCCCCAAAGTCATGCATTGTGTTGTGAAGGATCTTGTCATGGATATTGAGACTGATATAAAAAGGAGGTACTACCCCTTCTTGAAACTTCCCCTCTATCTTTGGACCAAACAGAAGAGCTGGTTGATCATCATTTAGATTGACAGTGTCACTATTTTCCCCTAGATTTAAAGCTTTCAAAATTTGGCCTTTCTATACATCTTGAGTGGCCAGCTCAGAGAGTGGGACAGAGATTTTAATTTTCGCAATCTCACTCTCTAAATTGAAAGTGGACTGACTCTTTGGGGTGCTCAACTCTGTTTTGTTAGCCACCACCTTATTGGTGGGCTCAGTGTGCTGATTCTCATCATGTATAGGATTAGGGACTATTTTATCAGGAGCACTAACTACAGTGCTAGTGCTGCTAGTTGGTCGACTTTGTTTATCATTGTTTTGGTTGTCCTTTTCTTTGTTCTTCCCAGAACTCTCAGTTGTTGATTTGTCACTTTCAGCAGTTACTTTAGAAGTTTTCTTAGGCCTTTTTTTTTATGGTAATCTCAGAAGCCTTTGGTTTGGGAGTGTCTAGGCTCTTTTTTCTCCTAAGCTCGTACTGTTCTCTGACCTGCATGATGGCATTTTCAAATCCAAGTTTGTAATCCTCAGATTCTAATCTTTCCTCATCCCAATACGAGGGTGAGGGCCGATCTTCTTCTACGGAACAATTGTGGATTGAGTTTTCTACTTCAAACATGTGTATTTTGTTTCCCTCAGAATCTTCTATGATTCCCTCATCTTCATCAAGAAATCTCTTGAAATGGGGGAATGACTTGCTGATCTGAGTCTCTTTGTTTGTTGGGAGTGATGTTGTTTCTTCTAAAGTTCTGGTTCTGGTTATGATTTTGGTTTCTATTCTGATTACCAACTGTGACAACCATTTTTTCCATCATTTGTTGCAACCTTTCCACATTTTTAGATAGTCGGTCATAATTGGGATCAGATGTGGAAGCTACAGTGTCATCTCTATATGTCACCCTTTTCTCAGCTCTCAATCTCGCTTTTTTCTCAATCAGGTTAGCCTCTACACTCACTGGTCATTTTTGCATGTCTTCCAATGTGTTGTAATCTCTCTCCCTAAGCTGGTAGGCCCTGTCAGCATCAAAGCCTTCAAGATATTTCGCTAGAGCCATACCTTGGGGAGGTTTCATGTGTGGGGGAAGAGCATTGTAAATGCTGTTGAACTTGGTAGAATAATCATGGACACTCTCTCCTACGTTTCTTTTAAGGTTCTTGTATTCTGCTAAGATTTGGAGAGCATTGGCCTTGACTTCCCATTTTTTTATGAAGGCATGATATAAAGCAAGAAGTTCTTGGATGCTATTAGGAGGTAGGCCTTTAAACCATTTCTTCACATGACCTCCTAAGCTCTGGGAAAAAATTCTCATTTTGACCGTATCATCATCTATCTCCATGTAGTCAAAAGTATCTTCCATCTTGTCTACATGGTGCTGAGCTGTGGTAGACTCTTTTGCAGTGAAGTGGGGGATTTTTTATTGGTATTCATTGGGCAAGGGCACTAGAGGCTGAGGTAAAACCAGAGGTGCATACCAGGCTGCCATTATGGTATTTTGAGGAGGTAAAGGGTTGGCTTGAGCAGTTGGTATATGGATGACAGGGATACTAGGACCAGCAGAAGTTTGTTGAGCTGATTTAGGATGACAAAGTCCCAAGTTTTGAATGAAGTGAATATCAGGAGGTGTATATGGAGGGGTTTATCTATCCCTACTGTGTTGACCACTTTGAGGTGGTGAACCAGGAAACTCAAGGTCTGGTTGATCTGGAACACTGAATGACCTAGTTCTTGATAATCTATTTGGTAATTCTTGGTCAAGATGAGTGTCTGATAGAGTTGTAAAGTCTTCTGGCACAGAGTTAGCTCTATGGATGTGTCTGGAAATAGTTGATCCTTTAAGTGTAGGGGATTTCCTGAGGATGCTCTCGGGGTTGTCAACTACTCCAGGTGGTTTTGGGTTAGGATAAGCTCTTGTGTGAACAGTTCTTGAAGCCAGAATGTTGTTTTGGAATCAAGCAGCTTAATCCTACTTGTTACTCCCATTATGGCTGATGTTGTTGTGGACTCTGGTCTCCCAGTGGAGTCTTATGTGAACCAAGATAATCAGCAAGCCTACTGATCACCAGTGGAGTCTTTGGTCGTTAGGGAACTATGGAGTCGCCAAGTGGAAGCTTAAGAATGTTTCAAGAATGGTATACTGTCCACCACAGTGATTAACCACCAAACTAAGGCTACTATGGTCTTCTTTGAGTTTGTGAGGTGTTTAAGGGTGTGTTTTAATCAAAGTGTTCTCCATTGGAGTAGCCATTATGTTGGGGTTCCCATGTTTTGGCAAGTTTGGCAATACCAAAAGATGAGACAACATCAAAACCACTTTCAGACCCCTGGATCTAGCCCTCCTAGGTCCAGAGAGGGATCTCTCTATATGAGAAAAGGTTTATGTCTTTGGAGCTCTGGGTTAAGATACTAGGCTAGTTATAAGGTTTCGGGTTTGTTTGTTTGATTTTTTTTCGGTTGTTGGGAATCAGGAAAGAAGGTTTCAATATAAGACAAGGATGAGCAAAGAGGGTTTTAGGCAAAGGAGAGATAACTCAGAGAACATTCAAGACCATTGGGAAATGGAGTCAGGAAAGGGTTTACTTTCTATTCAATATGCAGGCTTTCAGTTGGGCTAGTCATCTAAAGCATTGGATCTTAAAGATGATAGTGTGGCATAGAAAAGCAAAGGGGAAGGTGAAAGGTAAGGAAACCTCCAAGGTGACCTTTCAGGAATCAGACCCAGGGACAGGACATGCCATTGGACAACCTGTGATCCAAGACATAAAGGTTAACTCTTCAGACAAGGAAATTTTAAAGGTTTAGAACACGAAGGTGAAAACCTGAGATCAAAGAGAGACTTTGAACTTTCAATGCTTTGGCATCCAGCTTAAGGGAACTTAGAAAGGTTCAATTAATTGAAAAGGACCCTAGTGAATCAGAGACAGAGTTCTAAACTCCTAGCACCCCAATTCATTCAATTAAAACCTAAGAAGAACATATAAGAACAGATTCATTAATTCATACATCAGCTAGCAGTATATATTCGACCGCTACACTGGTTAAATTAGCTTGAAATCGATCCTCAGATAACACATACAGCAGAAAACATTGAAGGCAGGGAGAGCAGAAACATAGGGTACCTAACAAGGGTAAATCCTATGCCAGATTTCTGATGCGTGCCAAAAGAACTGAAATGTGATGAACTACAAAGGAAAACCAAGACAAAGTAA
Source organism: Pinus albicaulis (assembly GCA_034641835.2). NCBI lineage: Eukaryota > Viridiplantae > Streptophyta > Pinopsida > Pinales > Pinaceae > Pinus > Pinus albicaulis. The sequence continues at coordinate 1,261,350,676 of CM076572.1, forward strand.
GAAAAACATCACCGGTGCTTTAAATCAGGATCCAAAAAAATGTGCTTGTAATATTAAAGAGCAACACCAGTCATGTACAACATTGCCAACAGCTTGATATTAAATCTAAAAACATCTTCCCCAGCCTATCTTACAACCTTACACAGAGAAATATGTCTCAAGAGAAACAACTTACAATTCACAGATATCCGATCAACAACCATACAATGTTTTCTCATGAGTTTTTATATCTAAAAAATAGGCAAAGGAGGTAGATGAAACACTAAATGGAAAATTAAACAGAGTAGGAAGGGGGCTCAAGGCCCATTCTATTTTAATTTCTATGCATTAATCTTCGGTACTCTTTGGGTGAAAGAGTGGTCTTCGACAGGCTGAAATTTACTCCTGGTATGTTTGTGATTTACTCTCGGTTGTAGTACTCTACAGTACTTTGGTGAATAAACAAAAGGCAGATACAAACTATGAGGTCTGCCATACTATGTAACAAATTCTCTAGTAGCATTAGGACTGTTGTCAGGGTAGAGATCTTCTCTGGAACACGGTATAGAATGAAAATAGTATGGGCACCTCGTCTTTTCATGGGAGAGAACGTTCTGCTGATGGTGACACTGATATATCGTTTTGTGTGCCCTAGGCCTTCGGTGTGATTCATGAGGTCTTCAGTCTGGTATTTTGCCTTTAAAACATTGATTTAGGGCTTAACATATTTGATAATGTGCAGTAGAACCCCTTAACTCTGTACTGATACTCTTTGCTGCTTCATGACTGTCTCTGCCAGTGAAATTTGAGCTTTAATGGCTCTGGAAAGGTTTTACAGAGTTAAACTCTATTTTTCTAATGAAAATCCTATCATAACACCTTCCCAGGCTCTTCTTCATAATTTCAATCCCTGAAAAATGGTCTTCCCTGCGTTCTGTGCCACTGTGACAGTGACTGTGAACCATGGTGGTCGTCCACCGTTCGTACCTTGCAAAACACACAAAATTGTTAAGAAATCCATGTTGGAGGGGAAAGGGTGTTTTGAAGGCCTACAGAACGGTGGCGGAACTGTGGAGAAATGGTGAAAAATGCAGTGAAATGGTGAAAACGGGCCAGATAATGTAAAATGGTGGAAGATTAGACAGATGGAGGCTTAGTGGAGAAATGCATGGGGACCTTTTGATCATGCATGGGGGCAATGATTGATGGAAAAAAATGAACAATGGAAGGGTTTTGGAAATCGGGTGAAATACAAAAGAAATAGGAAAAATGCCACGAAGGCAAGTGACGTAGAGCTTTGGCGATGGGACCCGGTCAATGGCGGGGGCGATCTGACCTGGACCGTCGGATCTCAAGGGGTCAACGGCTGAGAGTTGATCAGGGAGGACAACGGAGGCTAAATGGATGGAGCTCAATTCAATCTTGGCCATTGGTTCTTGTGGATTCAATGGTCTAGGTTGGATTACTGGACCATGATCGGAGGGAACAAAGAGTGACACAACAATTAGTGCCGATGAGTGATTATGCGAGATTGCGATGGCCGTTGGATTAAACCGTGAATTGACGGCAAAGATCATCATCGAAGGGTTTACAAAGGAATGAGGCGAGCGTGGTAAGACTTTGCGCGGACCGTTAGATCTATGCAGATAAACGGTGGTGATCTCTTCAAAGGCCGACGGACTAACAACACTATCGCATCGGAGATTTTCTGCTTACAAAGGAAATGCGCTCCGCTCCAACTCTCCGATTGTGATAAGCACTTTACGACTAGAGCTTGGTTTTAGCACCTGGGTCATGTGGGGAAGTGGTCTTGGGCTGGGCCAAAGGGGGCTAGCTTGTTTAAAGAAGAAAATGGTTTTTTAAGCCTTAGAGACAGTGTTTTAAGGCCAAAAGGAGGCTTTTGATAGAGGTAAAAACAGGGGGATTTGAAATCAAATGAAGGATTTTCACTTGTTTCGAAGGATGAAACGGATGGTTTAGGGGATTTGGAGGGATTTTGGGAAACGAAGGGGAAACTTTAGGAGTGGGAAAAGATTAATAGTAATGGGGAACTTTGCATGGGTACAAGGGAAAATGGGAGGCTTTCTGAGCATAGTTTCCCACAGGCATTGAGGCATTTTTGGATGGGAACTGTAATGAGGATCTTTCTTTTTTTTTAAAAGGCAATGGACACATAGAGGCTTCAAGGATGAGACATTTTCATGGGAAATGTATCTCTTGAAGTCTCATAAAATAATTTAGCCACCTGTTTGCTTGACAAAAATTTCATAGGTGGCTAACAGTCAGTTTGGCTCTGCGTATTTGGAGCTCTTGGCTTAGCATTAGCTCTGCGTATGTTCGTCTCCTCTACATCTGAGCCTAGATGTGAGAAATATAAAGTGTATCAACATCGAGCCCCTTTACCTCAGCATTTCTCTCTCCATTTTTAAGCAAACCTAACAAAAATTCAGCTGACTTGCACGGCCATCGACCCTGTCCATTAGAATTTCGAGACTTTGCTTGGGCAGTTTTGCCATCACCTCCACAAAAGCGGCAAAAGGGTATTGCTTTCTTGTGAGAAATTACATCCTCCAGATACCTCTTAGCCTTAGTTAAAGGTAGCTTCTTTACTGCCTGTGCAATGAACACGTAAATCGGACCCTCTCCCCTTCGTAGATTTGGTGGGGTTGCCAGGCTCCCTCGAATATTTCACCATCGCTGCGACCTCATGAGTCAGCATCTAGCCAGTCAAAAACTAGCCTGAAGAACAAGTAAAAAAAATCCAGCGTTTGATAGTATTTTTATTTTTTTTAAGGTGAATCTGAAAAGTCTTTGCTAGAGAGATAAGGAATATTTTTAATTTTGTAAATTTTTAGAGAGTTCAGGCATATTTTATTTTTGGAGAGATAAAGTATATATATTTTTTATGTAATGTTTTTTATTGGAGTAATAAGGGTATTGTAATATTTATTGGAGTAATAAGGGTATTGTAATATTTATGGAGTAATAAGGTTATTTGTAAATTTTTTGGAGTAATAAGGAGATTTTTGCTTTGTAATTTGTTTCTGGAGTGATATTGTAACTCAAAGTAATTTTACTTTGGAGGGGGTAACTTTTTTTTTACCAGATTGTGCAAGAGCATCATTGTAAAAGTCAAATTTTAAAAGTTACCTTGTAAATATTTGAGAAATTGACTAGAGCCAAGTGCAAAGCTCAGTGATTTTTCTCCTGTTTCAACGACTATTCGAGGGTCAAGGCCAAGCCCCGATAGATCATTTTTTGCATCGTGTGTCGTTTTTGTGTGGCGTATTTTGTGGCATGACGAGTTGCTCAATTTTTTGTGCTTGATTTTTTTGGTGCACTGCTTCAACACTCCAATGTCGAAATTAAGTAATCTCTTCTCTAAAACTGATAAGCTAGAAGGAGTGAAATCCTATAAGACATGGCGACGTCTAATTGAAAGCACTCTTATTTTTAATGAATTATGGCATGGCATTTTTTATGGCAACATTAAGCCAAATAAACCAACAGATCTAGTTGCACTTGCTAAATGGGAAATAAAAGATGCCAAGGCATTAGCTCTTATAAAAACTTCAGTTACTAATGAAATGTACATACACATTGAGAATTCTTCAGATGCATGGGCTGCTTTACATACATTCAAAGATCTCTTTGATACACAACCTGAATAAAAGAAAGTTGATCTTCAGTTAAAATTGCTTCAACAGAAATTAACTGAAGGTGGTGATGTCCTTGAGTACATTTCACGACATAAAAACATTAAGCAAGAAATCATCAATGTTGGTTTTCAAGCTGTTGATGAAAGCTTCTTAATTACAATTTTAATTACTAGATTTCCATCATCATATACTCATTTTTTGGAAACTTTGCAAGTCACTGGCAAGTTAGAGAAGATCAAATTTGATGAAATGAGTGACATGTTAGCATAGCATGATAAAAACTTCGGGAAGAAGAAGCAGATTGGGGAAGATGTCTTCCTCAGCGAAGCCAGTTCCAGCAACTCCTCAGCTAACAATTCCAGAAACAAAGGAAAAGATAATTTTAATCAAAATCAAGCAGCACAAGGTCTTGGTCGTAGTCAACATAGAGGAAACAACTCCAACAGAGGCTCCAATTCAGGTAGAGGCAACAATCAAAACATAGGATATCAGCAAGGCACAGGACAGAGTCCAGGGAGAGGACAATCTCAAAATAGAGGACAAAGTAGAGGTCGAGGACAGTCTCAAGGCAGAGGACAGTCTCAAGGAAGAGGCACCGATTTGAGTCAAATTGTTTGCAGGCAATGTAACAGAGTTGGTCATTATGCAGCAAATTGTAGAACTTCTATTGAGAAAATTTCTAAGTTTCATCCAAACTCAGCTCAGTTTGCAAATGATGAAGATGATCCTGATAGTTCTGAATATGTTTTCACAAACACATAAGCAATAGCTTTATAGGTTTCAAGCTTTCTCCGCAGTGATTATGAAGATGCATGGATTCTTGATACAGGCGCAACTCAACACAGGACATTTCGACATGACTTCTTCTGGAGTTTCAAAGAATGTCATCTGAATTCAATTTATCTTGCTGACAAAATCAAACATACTCCTTCAAGAAAAGGTGTAGTTAAATTTTTTTTACCAGGCATCAGAGAAAGAATGATTTCTAATGTATGGTATGTCCCAACATTCAAGAAAAATTTGTTGTCCTTAGTCACAATTTGACAAGCAAGGCATACAGTGATTATGCAAGATGGCTCCATTAAAATCAACTCATTCAAACAAAACATGAAAATAGTAATGACAAGTTATGAAGATGGAAAACTGTTAAGGATGAAAGGGACAATTATTCCAAGAAATTTAGACTTTGCAGGCGCAACAAGTACAGATATTTCACCAATCAGATTATGGCATGTCAGATATGGCCATATCAACTTTGACAGTCTCTCTCAGTTACAAAAACAGGGCATGGTTAAAGGACTTCCAACCTTCAAAAAGGAAAATGAAAAGTGTGAATCTTGCATTTTTGGAAAGCAACATCGAGAGACTTTTCTCACCAATTCCTGGCGAGCAGACAAACATTTGCAGTTGGTTCACAGTGATATTTGTGGACCCTTCCCAAATTCACTTGGAAGTTGCAGATATTTTTTACTTTTTATTGACGATTTGAGTAGGATGACGTGGGTCTATTTCTTGAAGAAAAAGTCAGAAGCATTTGAAAAGTTCAAAACTTTTCATAAGCTTATTGAAAATGAAGTAAAGGAGAATATTGGCACTCTTCAAACTGACAATGGCAGATAATTCACTTCAAATGAATTCAAAAAGTATTGCATGGAAAATGGAATCAAACAAGATCTTACCAATGTCTACACTCTGCAGCAAAATGGGGTAGAAGAACGAATGAATCGTACATTGTTAGGAATGGCGCGATCTATGTTAACTTTCAAAAATTCAAGTCCTTCATATTTCACTGAAGCAGTTCATACCGCTGTCTACTTGAGAAACAGATCTCCCACAGCTTCTTTAGAAGGAATCACACCCTATGAAGCATGGTGGATTCAAACCACGGGTTAAGCATCTCAGAGTCTTCGGATCTATCTGTTATGCCTTAGTTCCCAAGGAAAAATGAACTAAGCTTGATGCATGAAGCTTAAATTGCACAATGATTGGGTATTCTGATGAGAAGAAAGGGTACCGAATTTTTTCAAATGGAAAATTTATTGTAAGCAGAGATGTGATTTTTGATGAAACTGAGAGTAAGAGTGTTGAAGAAGTTGAAAGTCTTCTTCAAAAGTTAGAAACAAAAACTGATAAAAGAAATGGAAATTTACAAAGTCAACCACATTCACCAATTTGGTATGAACTTGAATTTCCTTCATCTGACGATGATTCATCCATTCCGTCTTCTTCACCAGTGCCATCCAGGTCTTCTAGCAGTTCATCCAACTCTCCTAGCAACAACAGTTCTTCTGACAATGACTCTCTGCCCCCAGAACCTGTTGTTGCTCAATAGACATCAGTTTACATCAACCCTCTTTTTAATGATGGTGATTTTTCACAAGCACAAACCAATGAGTATCAGTTGCTGAAATGGGTGGTTCAACTTTTGAAAGATGTAAGACCTAATGAACAAAACAAAACAGGAACAAGGGGATCAAAAGAAAATGAAGGCAATTTTGCTTTACTAGCAAATGATTTTACTGAACCTTCTTCTTTTCAAGAGGTAGTAAAACATAAATCATGGCAACAAGCAATGGTTGATGAATATCAGGCAGTTCAAGACAGCAACACTCGGCAATTTGTTGATTGTCCTCAGCATGTTAAACCTATTGGATGCAAATGGGTTTATCGAATTAAGTACAAGCAAAATGGTGATATTGACAAGTATAAAGCAAGAATTGTTGCTAAAGGTTTTGCGCAGCAGGAAGGTATCGATTATGAGGAAACGTTTTCTCCTATAGCTAAATGGAACACCATCCACCTCACACTTGCCTTAGCAGCTCAACAAGGATGGAAAGTTCATCAAATGGATGTAAAAAGTGATTTTCTCAACGACGATTTACAAGAAGAAGTGTACATGACACAACCACCAGGTTTTGAAGTTTAAGGACAAGAACATAAATTCTGCAAACTAATAAAGGCTTTATATGGGTTAAAACAAGCACCCCAAGCTTGGTATGCCAAAAAGGATGAATACCTTCGCAAAGTTGGTTTTCATCGCAGTGAATCTGATGATACCTTGTATGTACGCCAACAAGGTAAAAATATGGTGATTTTGATTATGTATGTCGATGATTTGATCATCACAGGCAACAATGATGATCACATTGAATAGGTGAAAAAGGATTTACATGCAGGTTTTAAGATGACAGATTTGGGACTACTTCACTACTACCTTGGAGTTGAAGTATTCCAATGTCCACATCAGATCTTCATTTCCCAGAGTAAATATGCAGCAGAAATTCTTTAGCGATTTGGAATGCAGGATTGTAAGCTTGTCCTTACCCATATGGAACAAAACTTAAAACTTTCACAATTTGAAGGGGGGGGGGAAAGGTGGAAAACACTACTTACAGACAGTTGATTAGCAGCTTGATTTATTTGACAACCACTCATCCTGATCTATCTTATGCAGTCGATATTCTTTCACGTTTTATGCAGGAACCACTAGAAAGCCACTGGAATGCAGCCAAAAGAGTTCTTCAATATATCCAAGGAACAAAATATTTTGGTCTTCTTTACAAAAAGACTAAAAATTTTGTACTTGATGGATTTTCAGATGCCGACTTTGCTGGCAGTATTGATGTCAGGGCATCAACCTCAAGTTACTTAATGAACATGGGATCAGTTGTAGTTTCCTGGAGTTGCAAGAAGCAAGCTACAGTGGCCACTTCTTCAGTAGAAGCAGAGTACATTGCAGCATGGGAAGCAACATGTGAGATTGTTTGGTTACGTCACATTTTACAAGACTTGGGAATTCCTCCAGCAGAAGCTACTTCGTTATTCATCGACAATCATTCAGCAATAAAGCTTGCCAAGAATCCATTTTTTCATTCAAAGACAAAGCATGTGGACACCAAGTATCATCATATTAGATCTCTCATTGCAAAGGATGTCATCAATCCAGTGTATTGTCCTTCAGAAGATCAGACCTCAGACATTTTCATGAAACCTCTTGGCTAAATAAAATTTATTAAGTTAAGGGATAAACTTGGTATATGTTGTAATGTATCTTTGGATCATGGGGGGGAATGTTAGATGATCCAAAAATAAATATTATCATAGGTTATAAAGTTTGAATAAAATAATTATTAATTTAAGATATTAAATTAATAATTATTATTCTAGAATATTTAATAAACATTTGAGATACTTAGAAATAGAATTTTGTTATTAAAAATAGGACTCTAGAATAGAGTCGTTTCCTAGGCTCTAAGTTAGGAGTAAAGTTAGTAGAATAGTTAGAAGGTCATTTAATATAAGTGGACACTTGTTATTTAATAAGTGATCCAGAATTAGTGGAAGTTAGGACATTGAGCTTATAAATAGCTCATTGCAAGAGTGTTTTTGTTGTTTGGGTGTAAACTCTTGCATAATTCCAATGTAATTGTTTTTCTAATTAATAAAATTATGTGTCTAAGGACACTTTGGCCATTATGGTTTAGCTGCTTAACAGCAATATCAGCATCCTGCGAAATTTTAAGGGCTTCGGTAGCCCAAGGCTTCAGACGGTTACCAAGGATCTTCTTCTTTTTTCGGAGGTCTTCAATATCAACTTGGAGCGCTTGGCTGGTGTGCAACCATTGTAAGCACTGAGTAGGTACCAAAGTGGGCAGGGTGGCTTCTAATGTCTCGAACTCTTCTTCTTTTTGCCACAGGTCCTGGTTTATTCCTCGCAAGATTTGGTCGCACTGGACCTTGCTCCATAGCTACATGCCGGTCTCTAGTAATTGGGTACCCTGCGCGCTCTGCCCTGTGATGACGTTCCTAGCTGTGGTGACCAACACAGTTCACTAGGCCCATATCTCCGGGGGTGTTTCGGGCTGCAACTTAGCCTGCAGATCGGTGATCTACTTCTCCATCCACGTCTTAACTATCTGAACTTCCGCCTTGGAGGCCCTCAGTTCTACGACCAACCTTTCAACCTTGGCCTGAGGGGTGGCTGTGGCCGGGATCTCTGTGGTAACACCTGCGTATAGGTGATGAATCATATTTTCAAGCTTAGTTTACTTTGCGATGGCGAGGCATAATTCAACGTTATTTGCATCAATTGTCTATTCAGCTATGTCAAGCTGTTGGTGCACTTGTTGGTCTCGATGGTGAATTTTCTGAAATACAGAGGTGTAGAGACCCTACAAGGCCTCATGAGGTAGCCTAGATAAATTCAGTTAGACTTCTATATTGGCTTGGACTTGGATTCCCAGGTTAGGTGGACTGATCAGAAGGGTTGCGCCAAGTAGAGAGTATGTTGTAGCTCCTAGAGACAGCCCTGAGTTGTGAAGGACCAGTGCCTAGGTCATCTTAAAGCCAAGAAGATATAAGGAATTTTTGCTATGGACAGTAGCAAGCACCTTCTTGTTCAAAAACATTTTTATAACTTCATAAATTGGGATCTGGATCTCGAGAAAGAAATGAATACACAGCAATACCCGATATCAAGCAATAAGGGTCTTGTGGAAGTATTATCGAAGCAAAATATAAATCTACAAGTTGTAGGAAGGGCTAGATTGTGAAACGCGGCACACAGATATAAAAGTGTATAGAAAGGGGTGACAATGGCAGTAAATAAAGAGGATATTAACCACAGATAGGCTTAACATTGCCTAAGAATATAATAGCAGTCAATATAGAAGAAAGCGGATACATGAAGTGAAACATATGAAAATGACATCATAGCCATGAGCCATATTTAAAGCACAATATATTAAAGACATGAGTATCTGGAAAAGATAAATTCATCTCAATTAATCATGTACTCGCATTCAAAAATCAAATGATATATAACACAGAATTAATGACGAGATGCAAAGACGTTTCTATTAGATTTAAACCAGAAGTACAAACTACAACTGGTCTCACCAGGAATCCATCTCACAACAAAACTATTTCATTATACTCTTTCCCATTGGGATTCTTCAACATGACACAGAGGAAATCCTCAAAACTTTACAAAAAGGAAATTCACTAAAAACAGTCTCTATTCTCCAAATCCGTAACCCTCTTTTGGACTTCGGGTCCACCTTTTATATTTCTCCCCTTTCTATTGTTAGCAGAAGATATTTTTAGATTAACATGTGCTCTTGGAAATATCTTCTCTGTTAGCTGTCTCTATCAAAATAAAAAACTGAATGATGAGGAAGAGCGCCTCTCATCATCTCTGTGGTGGCTTTTGCATGAGTGCCAACCGAAAATAAAACAACATGAACAGAAAATAAGAAGTGCATAGGGTGAAATGATGATTTCACCGATATTAAAAAAGTAAGAAAATGAAAGTAAAAATTCCACGAGGGCCAGAACATGATTATCATTTTTTGGTGGAGTGAGGTGTAGCAGTGGTTAACTGGATTGGAAGCACCGAGGACACAGATGAACCAGCTTTGTGCTTCTGAGGTAGTGGATACTGACTGGATGGTGTGATAGCTGGAGCATTTGCAAAATTACGACATTTCTGCCAGATGGCTGCTCCTGGCAAAGGCATTATGGCGAAGGTCTCCATGGAGGCTTGCATATCTGATAATTCTGAATAATCCACATGCACCATCAAACGCTGTCTAATCTGGCAGAGAAGGGAGATTTCTTTCCCAAGGGCAGCAACTATTGTTTCAGCTTTTAGGCGAGTGGTTTTCTCATAAGGGAGATTTGTCTGATTCATAACCACTGCCAACTTCTCACCATAATTAGTTAGACTTGGGAAAGCAGCAATTTCAGAATCACAGCATGAGGGGAGGTCTTCTCTTACCAGCTCATTTCACTCCTCTTCAAACCTCCCTATCCCCTTAGCGACACGATCTAGACCACTCAAAACGTTCACGCGCGCTGTCTCTTTCTTGATTATCTGCCTGATTTCTATTATTCCCCTAAAACGGTCTTCAATTCCTTGCGTGGCCAACTCCTCAGAGTGTAAACTGTTTAGGTATGAAATGTATCTCTTGGCCATGTCTACCTTGGTCTCAGCTACATTCCCTTTCATACAGTTATTCGAGGAGAGCTGCATTCCCTTTCATACAATTATTCAGATCCCCTGTAAACTTGTCTTGCAGCTGCTTCTCCTTCTTAGCCTCTTCCACCTCTACTTGCATAGCTGCTATGATTTTATTATTCTGTTCCACCCTAGCCATCAACTCTTGAACCTTCTGTTGAGAAGTGTGAGCTTGTTTCTCTAAAACCTGGAGGTCCGAGAGGGCCTTAGTTAACTATGTTGAGGTAGCTTCCGCCGAGTCTGTAATTGAAGTTATGCAGATATGAGTATCCCATTTCTTTTGCAAGTCAGAGAATCTCTGTCTAAGGGCAGCCAGCTCTTCGACCATTTTAGCATTCTCATCTCTTTCCTAAGCGAGGGTATCAATAAGGGCTGTCTTTTTCTTTTCTTGTTGATCAAATTCCTCGGGCCGCACATAGTCCCCTCAAGGAATTTTAAGCCTCTTCTTCAACTCTGAATTTTCAACTTCTAAATCCCAAATGATTTTTGTTCAGATCGCATCCTTGTCACTTCCCTTCTCGATCATTATTTTCCTGAGATGATGAAGGTTGTTGCTGACCCCCCTGGAATTTTTCCTCTCCTTCTTCAGATTATCCACCACCTCCTTATGTTTATCTTCGATTTTTCTCAAAGCTAGTGCTAGCTTTACGACCTCGTCTCTCAACATATCTCCAATGCATTGATGTAAACCTAGTTTATCAGTCAAGGGAAATTGTGACAAATTCACCGCTACCTCCAACACCTTGTAGTTGACTTCATTAGAAGTGGGTTCTAGCACTGCTTCCGTGATAGCAAATATCAGTTGTTCTATTTCCATGTCTAGTTCTGTAGTGAGCCGAGTATGGTACTTGTCTATGAAGCTCGCTAATTCTACCCGAAGCTTCTCCCTCACAGTCTTGTTTCTGCTTCTGATTTCTTCTCTCACTTCAGCTCTTCTTACCAAAGTGGCCTATGATAACCTAGAAGGTTTTGAAGATGATGCTCTGTCATAGTTTACTTTGAAACCCGCCTTGCCTCTATCAAGCTCCCCATACCTAACTAACTCTTCAAGGGGTAGTTTATCCCAAAGGATCTCCACCTCGTCACTTTTTTGCTTCTTGGAGGGATGAGATCCCTCCCCTATATACAATCCCTCTGGTTCTTCTAAAAACTTAGCTTCGTCAGTATGCCCTTTTCTGCCTATGCCTGCTGAAGTGGTGTTGCCTCTTCCCTCCATTGCCGAAGACTCGGCCTCCATCTGCGAAGCCAAAGGCCATGTGTCAAGGTTAGCTCTCCATTCAATGAAGGGCCTAGTCTCATGCGCATGTGCAGTGGACCTAATCTTCCTTTTCCTACTTGATATAATCCCTTTTGGTTCGTAGGGCCAAACTTTTCGCAGCACTAAATCCATTCCCTGAAGCAGCGTTTCCACTGTGGAGAGGGCGTGTCATGAATTAATAGTAAAAGGGTCGATGGTAGTAGGAATATTGAGGATATAATCCTTCTTAGAGGGGACAAAGTGGAACTAGTTGGCCTTCATGGTCTAACGGATGTACTCAAGGGTGAAAACCCGCATGGCAGGAAAAAACGGCAGGCGGTAAGGAGGCACATCCGTTCCATAAACCCAGATCTCAGTATAATCATCAAACAGATACCAATCCCCTGTGCTTCCTTCCTTGTCACACTGCAACCAGTATTTATGCTCAGGAAAAATCCTGAGTGGGGGACTATCATGAATTATGGTATAGGCGATGGACATGAACTCATGAGTAACTACTCCCATTAGGCTACTGCCGAACTGAAATGTTCCACTCAAAGACGATTCTGGGCTGGCCGTTCATTCTGGAGAGCTTTTCAAGGCCCAAAGCTTCAAACTTGTCAAAATGCTCAAAGAGAAACAGGTAAAAAACCAGCGAGCAGAAATGAAAATTCCTCGAGGAGGACATTTCTTGAAATTGGGTCTAGATAGCTGAAGCTAGAAAGGTTGTAATATCTAGAACAACCCCTAGTTGAGACATGAGCCAGAGGAGAGCTATACACTCTTTAGACACCCTTTCGACCTTCCTAAGACCTAATAACCCATATATGAGAGCCAGAACTGGTTGGAGGCCGTCGAAAAATGAGGTTAAGGGTACCATATCTGAAGACGGAAGGGATGTAAGGCAGGAATTTGAGATGGAGGAGAGGAACTCGCTCTGTTGCTTCCAGGGTAATTTAGAGAACTAGCGCAATAGGGATAACTCGGTGAATGTGACATATTCCAGGCTGTGTGGGAAATGAAGAGAGTTCTTGATGAGCTCAGGGGAAATTCGGAAGACCTTGTTTCCCTGAGCCGAGAGGAATACCTCTCTGTGCTCGTCATAAGCATCTCTCAATAGATGAATTTTGTAACTGGAAATGTGGTTGGAGCTACCTGGTAGTACAGGCCAGACCGAACGACTCGGAACCAATCTTGGCCGTTCACATGATGTATAGTAAGTTAGGTCGGATGTGGGAAACACTGAAAGGGTACTGCGGGTCACGAATGTGAGCCTGCGTATCAGTAAGGGGGTCGGGTCCGGGGATGGCCCTAACTTCATGTGCTTGGGGAGTTTTAGGTTCAGATTTCTTAGACATGACTCTCGAGACAACCATTTTGAAAGAGAAAAGGAAGGAAAAACGTAAGCAACAGAAATGGATATTTACCCGTGACCTGTGCAGGAGAGAACCAATAAGGAAAATGACGCGGCGAGGGAGCTGAAAGCTACCTGCTCCTGAAATCCAGACTTTAACTGTGGGGTGAAAACGTAAAAATGAGTGATTTACCCAAATGAGTCTCTAGTGGGGTTAAAACAAGCCAATTTTACGTAAAACGAGGCGGGGTTGAAAACTAGGAGGGCTAATGTCCTAATGACGTCGACACTGAGGCACGTGGCATAGGGCTATTTGTTGTTCAGGACCGGGTAGGTGTGTGCCACGAGCCAGGCTTAACACTGGTGTCGGTCGTATACCAGGTTCCCTAATATACCATACCTTTGCCTTAGAGTGCTCCACTTGTTCACCCCAAGGGGCCCACCATGGAATTACAGGGGGAGCTTGAGAAGTCCCTACGTGTTGCACCTTACACCCGCGGAATGGATGAAATGCGGACCCACTATATCGTGACGTCATGCAATTCTGGGGGTCGAGTCTCCCATCTCTCCTTATTTCCCTTGGTACCCCGAAATGGTTCCACGTGGCTGCACCCTTCGACACTTAACCTGTTATATGGCCCGCTAACCTTGGCGCTTAGTTTAAACTCCTTTTCTAATGTCTTTCTCGTGTCATCTTTTGCGCAAAGGGACCGCTTTCATTTCCTTTATGTGGCTTTGCTTATATATATCTTACCATAGTGTCCCTATACCTTCTTTCAAAGTATTTTCTTTCCAAACCTTTTGTAATGAGGGATACCATGACAACATTGGCTCCACTTGGGGATGGCATGTTCATCCTGGGATGTGTCAAGAACTTTGTAGACCTCTTGCCATCTATTCTGTAAATATTTAGGTACCTTCAAAATTTGTAAAAGCATGCCCATGAGAAGCCAACATCAACTTAGAGAAAACAGAAATGATGATTACATATATGTACACTATAATACAAAGGTCCCCCGGACCTGGATCAAGCTTGAAAATAGGGCTTCAGAAAATTCCCATTTACGGGCATCTCAATCACATCACCTTCCAAATTTTCTAATATGAAGGTGTTGTTCCCTTTAACCTCAGCAATTTTGAATGGTCCGAACCACAAATGGTCAAACTTTCCATGTTTTCCTTTGTCTTCTCTTCTAATATCCCACCTCAGTACCAAGTTTCCTGTGAGTAATTATTTGTCTTTGGCATGTTGGTCAAATAGTTCTTTCATTTTCTTTTGGTACTTTGCTAACTGTTCATTCACTTGACTGCGAGTCTCATCTAACTCGAGTAATTGATTTATTCTCTGGGTTAGATCATTAGGCTCTTCCTGGCTGTCCTGTAGGAACCTAGCCACAGGCAAGGGCAGTTGTATTGGAAAAACAGTTGCTCTACCATAAACTAGTTCATATGGAGATTTACCTGTTGATCATTTATTTGTGATTCTGTTTGCCCACCGTGCAAATTTCAACTGGGAATCCCAATTCTTCTAGCTTTCATTTATAGTCTTATTTAGTGCCCTTACCAGTGTTTTATTAGAAGACTCTTCCAATCCATTTCTCTAAGGATAATAGGATGTGGAATTCCCCAAGGTAATATGGTATTGCTGACAGAAATTGGTGAATTTCGCAGACCTAAAAGCTTGAGAAATATCTGTCACAATCTTCGTCGAGCAGCCAAACCTGGATATGATGTTCTCCTCCAAGAACTTGATCACCACTATATCAGTTGTGTTCCTTGCAAGCATGGCCTCTACCCACTTCGTAAAGTAATCAGTAGCGGTTAGTATCCATTTATGTTGCCCATTGGATTGGGGATGGATTTCCCCTATGAAATCTATCCCCCATTGCTGAAAGGGCTCTTCTATGTGTACTGGGATCATAAGGAGAGGGGAAAACTTCTGCTTCTCAGCAAACCTCTGACATTTTTCATAGACCCTGACTCGAGCATGTACATCCCCAAACAATTTGGGCCATTAAAAGCTAGACTTCAATATTTTATGAGCTGTTGACCTCCAGCTGTAATGCCCCCACAAATTCCTTCGTGCCAACTCAGCCATAACTTCCTCCACTTCTATTTCTGTTAAGCACAGGAGAAGGATTCCCGAAGGATCTTTCCAATATAATCTGCCATTGGCGATTATGTACTTCTGTGACTTCAGTCTTAACGTTCGATATTTATCCCTATCAAATTTTGGTGGGCATCTGAGAGTCAAAAGGTACTCTACGATATCTTTATACTAGGGGCTAACAAGATACTTCATATGAGTCTTTTGCACAGATGTTTCTATCTGGGTCCGATCCTCTATATCTCCAGATAACTCCCCAACTCCCATAGATAGGTTTATCCCTAGGGCATGACAATTGGAATCAGAAAAAATTTTAGCCAAACCCTGTCCCTTGATGAGCCTTGTGGGACGAATGTCCAAATAATATTCTTGGATCTTAGCAATCCATTTGCCCCTTTTTCCCTCACTATCCCCCTCAATCAGGATATCTTTAACTGTGGCTGTAGGCATGAAAGCAGTGATAGTTGATTGCAGAACATACATCCGGAAGGCTTTCAAGGATTTCACCAAAGCATATGCTTGCTTCTCTAGGATATTGTATTTTAGCTCGGCATCTCGGAGTACTTGGCTAAAAAACGCAATGGGTTGTTCGTATCCTTCTTCGTTCTTATGAAAAAGTACTGCGGCGATAGTGTGTGGTGAAGCAAATGAGAAGATCATGAATGATTTACTATAATCTAGCCCTGCTAATACCGAGGCTTCTGCAAAAGCACCTTTAATCTGGTTGAAGGCTTCTCTTGATTCATTTGACCATTTCACCTCATTGTTCTTTCTGAGCATGTCAGTGATGTGCTGAACTATCTTTGCATAATTCAGGATGAACTTTCTTAAAAAGTTTATGCGCCCAAGAAAAACCTGGACTTCTTTTTTATTGTGAGGAGAGGATATGCCATTTATCACTTCCACTCTCTTTGGGTCAATTGTCACTCCTTCTTTGGTCACAATATGGCCCAATAGCTTCCCTTATTCTAGAGCAAACATAGATTTCTGGGGGTTTAAGGATATACCATACCTGCGGAATTTTTCAAAAGTTCGTTGTAAATGTTCCACATGTTCAACATCATCTTTTGAGAAGACTGTGATATCATCTAAGTATACCACTACGAACTTGTCCTGCTCTCCCACAAAGGGGATGTCCATAGCCCTCTAGAAGGTAGCCCCAGCATTTATCATACCGAAAGGCATACGGGCATACATGAAGGTGCCCCATGGCATGGTGAACGTTGTTTTCTTATGATCTTCTGGTAAGACCACCACCTGATTATACCTCGAGAAACCATCCATCATGGAAATTCGGGAGGACCCCACTACTTTTTGCAGTATATGATCCATTTTATGGAGGGGATAATTATCTTTAAGGGAGGCCCTGTTCAAGTTTCGAAAGTCCACACACAACCTGATTTCTCCGTTCTTTTTTCGAACCGGTACCAAATTGGCCACCCATTCAAAATACCTTAAAGGTACAATGAATTTAGCCTTTAGTAGCTTCTTAATTTCCTTTTCTATGGCGGGGAGCAGTAGAGGATTAATCTGCCTTAATTTCTGCTTGTGAGGTTTAGCTTCAGCTCTCAATGGTATCTTGTGTTGAATGATGCTTATGTCAAAAGTTTTAAGATATTGGTAGGACCAAGCAAAAACATCCTTATAGGAGTGAAACAGCTGAACATATCTCTCTCGGTGTCCTTCTAGTACTCTTTTAGACATCTTGATTATCTTAGGGTCTTCCTCTGCCCCAACATTTATGTCCTCCACCTGTGTCTCTGGTATTAGCTTATTTGGGTTGATGGGGACATCATTCTTGTCAAAAAGCCTCTCCAAAGGTACCAACCCTCTGGGGATCACATTGCCTTTTAACTGCAACACCTTATGACCAGCCACGGTCTCCTGCCACTTATTTTGGGGTCCCTTTTCAGCTTCCTCTTCATCTTCGGTATCAATAGCCAGGTTAGTGAATTCCCCTACGGTCTCCATAAAACGTTTCATCTGCTCCTCATCTTCAAACACCTGCCAATGTTTGACATTATCTGTAATGGAAGGGCGATAACGTACCTCTACTTCATACTTTAGAAGTGGATTATGAGGTGGGTGGAAATTGCTTGTTGCCACAGCCAGTGAATCCACCATCCTGTTTTGATCTCTCGGCATGAATTGTATGTTGAAAGCTAAGAAAAATTTCTCCACCAGATCCCAAACTTCATTTTTGTATGCTCTTAGTCAGGGGTTTTTAGCTCGACATTGGTTCTTTATCTGTCTCACCACCAACTCTGAGTCCCCAAAAAATTTGAGGCTCTAAATGTTCATGTTCTTAGCAGTTTGGAGACCCAGGAGTAGAGCTCCATACTCCGCTACATTATTAGTGACTTCACATTCCAATTTGAAAGTGAAAGGTACTAACTATCCTTTAGGAGAAATCAAGAGGACCCCTGCTCCATTTCCTTCCCTGGAATTAGCCCCGTCAAAGTGTAAAACCAACATCCCTTGTCCACCTTCATCTGAGGAAAATTGAGGTTTTAGTAGACCATAATATGGTTCTTGTAAAAAGCTCTGGATCATCTTCAAGCATTAGACATTAGAATTCTCCTTCTTTGCTATAGACCGACGAGTTTACGAAGCCATCGGCTTTAGTTACCATTTTGACAAACCTTGACTCCCTGTACAACCTTCTTTCTTGTCCTCCAAACATTGGGATGGTTGCATAAGTCAGATCTAGTTTAATCGACCCCCCAATATTAGTACCCCAAGATCTGGATAAGAGCATTCCAAAATGGGCTGGGATATCTACCACCACTATATCCATGACAACACTCTTGGTTGGGATCTAAGCTAAATTCACCACTAGGTCTTTGATCATTCCTAGGCACTTAACCCTTTTGGAGTCAAACGAATAGAGATCTTTATAGGGACGGGTGATCTGGAGACCTAACTATTCCATGACTGAGAGTGGTAATAGATTGTGAGAGGCTCCCAAGTCCAACATATAGTTATGTAACAACAAATCATGTATGACCAGAGAAACATAAAAAGGTGGAGTAGCTGAGTCCAGTTCTTCTACATGGGTGTCAAAAACTACCATGGGTCTTTCTTCTTGGAGGTTCAGGGAGTCTGGGGGTGAAGTTACTCCATGGGGGAGCATGAATCGAGAGACTTGAGCCTTATAGGAAGGTTGTTTAAGAATTTCGAGCAGAGGGACTGGGATCTTGACTTTCTCCAGCTCTTTTTGGAGATTGAACACAGTACTTCCTTTCTCTATAGAGGTATCCTTTAGTTATTTAATGAAGATAAAAGGCTTTATGATATTTGACATACCTTTAGTATGAGTAATAGGATCAAGTGTGACTTTGGATGAATATGTAGGCATCTCCTTCTGTGTAGAAGATTCTTCGGCAGGTTTCTTACCCTTGTTATCAACTTTTGAGGGAGCAACTTCCTTAGAAGGTGATTCTTCCTCTTGATCTTGAGTACGAGTATTTTTCCTAGAAGATCGAAGGTCATACTTCTTATGAAATTGAGCTTGCATAAAATCAACAAATTGTCTACAATAGTGGTCTATGTCAGGTTCTTTAGTGGGACTTTCCTTTCTCCCTTCTTCTTCTTCCTCTTCCTATAGGGAAATCCCTACCTCTTCTCCTTCTGAATAGGCAAAGCACTGATCCTCTTGCCCATCCAGAACATCTTTAGGAGGACCCGCCATTTTTCCTTCCAGATATAAAGGAGGTTGGATGTGATCTTGTTGTTCTTTCCCATCCCTTTGTAGGATCTGCAAAGGCGGCTTCCTATTCTGCTGGTTATAACATCTATTAAAAGGTGGTTGGGTTGGCCGAGAAGAGGCATTCTTAGCTTCAAGCTCCAGCTTCACCAACTTGCTGGAGAGGCTCTTAGTCATCTTATTCATCTCCTCAATCTTGTAATCTGATGCTTCCTTTTCTTGAATCGATGAAGAGGCTTCTTCCTTTCCCTTTTGTCTGAAATCATGGTCCAACCTTCCTTTTGACTTCCCCCCAGAGGAAAAGTTAGCTTCTACTTCTAAGGCATCAGTCTAAGCCTGGTCGAGCGTAGCCGACTTTCTCTCCCTTAAGGTGAAGCCAAATTCGGAGCCCCCATGAACACTACTTTAGCGCCCGCTTGGGGTGGCTTCATGTCTACTGGCAAATTGGTGTACAATTTATTAGATCTCTTTATAAACTAAGCCACATATTCGTTGCTTCTTTTCTTGGAAGTGTTGAATTTTATAAGACAATAACTATGGTCCCTTTTTTCTCCCCACTTCCGGGTGAAAGCATTTTCCATATCTTCCTAGTTAGCAATGGTATTATCCCCAAGGGTTTTGAACCACTTCCTGGCTTCTCCGTCCAAGGATTGGATGAATAACCTCAGGACTACATCCAACATCTCTACATTGAAATTTTCTACAAAGGCGCAAAAATCTTCCAGATGTTTCTGTGTTATGTTGATGTCTTCCCCAGTGAATCGAGGCAAGTGCTTCACGTAGTCCTACGGCATTTCGTTCAGAATCTGTGGCAACGCGAGAGGGGCATACTTATTGAGCAAGAAACTAGGAACTACCATGAGAGAAGGTGGAGCTAGAGGGGGATTTTGTTGGATAGTACTAGGAATATGCTGGGCTATGGTCTGTAAATTTTCTAACCCCAGTAGGAATTGAGAAGTAGCTACTTGTTTTATTTCTTTAGATTCTGGGGTAGGGTGTAGGAAAACTCTGGATGTGCCTACAGACACAGCCTCTTCTTTCAGCTTCAGTGGTCCGAGAATGGGGTTATCTGGTGGGTATTGGAGGACTCTATCAGTGGATCCAAGACCTTAAACCTGAGCTAGTTGGGAAGAAGATGGAAAATCTTCAAGAGAAAAGATGGGTATATTAGTATGTGTAGGCTACTTTTCCTTCCAAATCCTCCTAAATAGAATTTTTTCTGGATCAGATACAGAGGGTGTTCTAGGCTGAGACGTATCTGACCTTAAGTGAGGCTTCTAATAAGCCAAGACTGCGAATATATTTGGAGACTTTTAAGAACAGTGGAGTCGCCAAGGTGAGGGATATACAACTCTCAACCCTTCATACTCAACTATTTTGAAGAGTGGATATGATTTTTTCATACCTAGGGATAATATCCAAATTAAGTTCCTCGGAAACGGTGCCAAAAAGATGTTGTAGCTCCTAGAGAAAGCCTTGAGTTGTGAAGGATCAGTGCCTAGGTCATTTTAAAGCCAGGAAGATATAAGGATTTTTCCTATGGATGGTAGCAAGTACCTTCTTGTACAAAAAAAAAATTATGACTTCATAAATTGGGACCTGGATCTCGAGAAAGAAGTGAATACACAACAATACCCGATAGCAAGCAATAAGGGTCTTGTGGAAGTATTATCGAAGTAAAAGATAAATCTACAAGTTGTGGGAAGGGCTAGATTGTGAAACGCAGCACACAGATATAAACGTATATAGAGTGGAGTGACAATGGCAGTAAATAAAGAGGATATTAACCATAGATAGGCTTAACATTGCCTAAGAATATATCAACAGTCATATAGAAGAAAGCGGATACATGAAGTGAAACATATGAAAATAACATCATAGCCCTGAGCCATATTTAAAGCACAATAGATTAAAGACATGAGTATCTGGAAAAGATAAATTCATCTCAATTGATTGTGTACTCGCATTCCAGAAGCAAATGATATATAACAGAGAAGTAATGACAAGATGCAAAGACATTTGTATTAGATTTAAACCAAAAATAGAAACTGCAACTGGTCTCACCAGGAATCCATCTCACAGCAAAAGTGTTTCATTATATTCTTTCCCATTGGGATTATTCAACATGAAATAGAGAAAATCCTCAAAACTTTACAAAAATGGAATTCACTAAAAAATATTCTCTATTATCCAAATCCGAAACCCTATTTTGGACTTCGGGTCCACCTTTTCTATTTCTTCCCTTTCTATTGTTAGCAGAAGATAATTTTAGATTAACATGTGCTCTTGGAAATATCTTCTCTGTTAGCTGTCTCTATCAAAATAAAAAATTGAATGATGAGGAATAGCGCCTCTCATCATCTCTGTGGTGGCTTTTGCACGAGTTCCAACCGAAAATAAAACAACATGAACAGAAAATAAGAAGTGCATAGGGTGAAATGATGATTTCATCGATATTACAAAAGTAAGAAAATGAAAGTAAAAAGGCCACAAGGGCTAGAACATGATTATCATTTTTTGGTGGAGTAAGGTGTAGCAGTGGCTGACTAGGTTAGAAGCACCGAGGATGCAGATGAACCAACTTTATGATTCTAAGGCGATGGAGATTGAATGGATGGTGTGACGGCTAGAGCATTCACAAAATTACTACATTTCTGCCAGATGGTTGCTCCTGGAAAAGGCATTGTGGCAAAGGTCTCCATGGAGGCTTGCATATCTGTTAATTCTGAATAATCCACATGCACCATCAAACGCTGTCTGATCTGGCATAGAAGGGAGATTTCTTTCCCAAGGGAACCAACTATTGTTTCAACTTTCAGGCAAGTGGTTTTCTCAGAAGGGAGATTTATCTGATTCATAACCACTGCCAACTTCTCATCATAATTATTTAGACTTGGGAAAGCAATGGTTTCAGAATCACAGCATGAGAGGAGGCCTGCTCTTACCAGCTCATTCCACTCCTCTTCAAACCTCCCTATCCCCTTAGCGACACGATCCAGACCACTCAAAGCATTCACGCGCGCTGTCTCTTTCTTGGTTATCCACCTGATTTCCATTATTCCCCTAAAACAGTCTTCAATTCCTTGTGTGGCCAACTCCTCAGAGCATAAACAGTTTAGGTATGAAATGTATCTCTTGGCCATGGCTACCTTGGTCTCAGCTTCAGCCCTTCCTTCTTGCAATTTCTCTTTACATGAGTGGACAACAACTTTCTTTTCGTTCATCAACAAGAGGTAGTCCCAACGATTCCTTACCTCTGTTCTGATGTTGGACCAAATGAGACACCTAGCTTCAAGGAGAGTTGTGTTCCCTTTCATACGGTTATTCAAATCCCTGATAACCTTGTCTTGCAGTTGTGTTTCCTTCTTAGCCTCTTCCACCTCTACTTGCAGAGCTGCTATTATATTATTATTCTGTTCCACCCTAGCTATCAACTCTTGAAACTTTTGTCGAATAGTGTGAGCTTGTTTCTTTGAAACCTAGAGGTCCGAGAGGGCCTTAGTTAACTGCATTGAGGTAGCTTCCGGTGAGTCTGGAATTGAAGTTGTACAGACATGAGTATCCCATTTCTCTTACAAGTCAGAGAATCTTTTTCTGAGGGAAGCTAGCTCTTCGACCATTTTAGCATTCCCATCTCTTTCCCAAGCGAGGGTATGAGTAAGGGCCATATTTTCCTTTTCTGCTTGATCCAATTCCTCAGGCCACACATAGTCCCCTCAAGGAATTTTAAGCCTCTTCTTCAACTCTGAATTTTCAACTTCTAAATCCCGGATGATTTTCGTCCGGATCACGTCCTTGTCACTTCCCTTCTCGCTCATTATTTTCCTGAGATGATGAACGTTGTTGCTGACCCCCCCAGCATTTTTCCTCTCCTTCTTTAGATTATACACCACCTCCTTATGTTTATCTTCGAGTTTTCTCAAAGAAAGCACCAGCTTTACAACCTCGTCTCTCAACATATCTCTAATGCATTGATGTAAACCTAGTTTATCAGTCAAGGGAACTTGTGACAAATTCACCGCTACCTCCAAGGCCTATGAGCTGACTTCATTAGTGGTGGGTTCTAGCATTGCTTCTGTGATAGCAAATATCAGTTGTTCTTTGTCCATGTCTAGTTCTGTAGTGAGCCGAGTATGGTACTTGTCTATGAGGCTCGCTAATTCTTCCCGAAGCTTCTCCCTCACAGTCTTGTTTCTGCTTCTGATTTCTTCTCTCACTTTGGCTCTTCTTACCGAAGTGGCCTATGATAACCCAGTTGGTTCTGAAGATGATGCTCTGTCATAGTTTACTTTGAAACCCGCCTTGCCTCTATCAGGCTCCCCGTACCTAACTAACTCTTCGAGGGGTAGTTTATCCCAAAGGATCTCCACCTCATCACTTTTTTGCTTCTTAGAGGGATGAGATTCATCCCTTGTATACAATCCCTCTGGTTCTTCTGAAAACTCAGCTTCGTCAGTATGCCCTTTTCTGCTTGTGCCTATTGAAGTGGTGTCGCCTCTTCCCTTTGTTGCCGAAGACTCGGCCTCCATCTGCAAAGCCAAAGGCCATGTGTCAAGGTTAGCTCTCCATTCAATGAAGGGCCTAGTCTCATGCACATATGCAGTGGACCTAATCTTCCTTTTCCTACTTGATATAATCCCTTTTGGTTCGTAGGTTAAAACTTTTCCCAACACTAAATCCATTCCCTAAAGCAGCGTTTCCATTGTGGAGAGGGCGTGTCTTGAATTAATGGTAAAAGTGTCAAGGATAGTAGGAAGCTTGAGGATATAACCCTTCTTAGAGGGGACAAAGTGGAACTAGTCGGCCTCCATGGTATGACGGAGGTACTCAAGGGCGAAAACCCATATGGCAGGAAACAACGGCAGGCGGTAAGGAGGCACATCTACTCCATAAACCCATATCTCAGTATAATCATCAAACAGATACCAATCCCCTATACTTCATTCCTCGCCACACTGCAACCAGTCTTTCTTCTCGGGAAAAATCCTGGGTGGGGGATTATCATTAATTATGGTATAGGCAATGGACATGAACTCGTTTAGGAACTTTGAGTAACCCCTCCCATTAGGCTATTGCCGAACTTAAATGTTCCACTCAAAGACAGTTCTAGGCTGGTCATTCATTTTGGAGAGCTTTTCAAGGCCCAAAGCTTCAAACTTGTCAGAATTCTCAAAGAGAAATAGGTAAAAAACCAGCGAGCAGAAACGAAAAAGCCCTCGAGGAGGCCATTTCTTGAAATTGGGTCTGGATAGCCAAAGATAGAAAGGTTGGAATATCTAGAACAACCCCTGGTTGAGACATGAGCCAGAGGAGAGTTATACACTCTTTAGACACCCTTTCGACCTCCCTAAGACCTAATAACCCAGATATGAGAGCGAGAACCAGCTGGAGGCCGTCGGCAAACGAGGTCAAGGGTACCATATCTGAAGACAGAAGGGAAGTAAAGTGGGAATTTGAGATGGAGGAGAGGAACTTGCTCTCTTTCTTCCAGGGTAATTTAGAGAACTCACGCGACAGGGATAACTCGGTGAATATGACATATTCTGGGCTATGTGGGAAATTAAGAGCATTCCTGATGAGCTCAGGGGAAAGTTGGAAGACCTTGTTTCCCTGAGTCGAGAGGAATGCCTCTCTGCGCTCGTCATAGGCGTCTTTGAGCTTACAGATGAATTCTGTAACTGGAAATGTGGTCGGAGCTACCTGGTAGTACAGGCCAGACCGAATGACTCGGAACCGATCTTGGCCTTTCACATGATGTTCTTGTAAGTTAGGCCAGACGTGGGAAACACTGAAAGGGTACTGCGGGTCATGAACATGAGCCTGCATATCAGTAAGGGGATCGAGTCTGGGGATGGCCCTAAATTCACATGCTTGGGGAGTTTCAGGTTTAGATTTGTTAGACTTGGCTCTCGAGACAACCATTTTGAAAGAGGAAAGGAAGGAAAAACGTAAGCAACGGAAATGGCTATTTACTTGTGACCTGTATGGGAGAGAACCAAGAAGGAAAATAATGCGGGGAGGAAGCTGAAAGAGACCTACTCTTGAAATCCATACTTTAACTATGGGGTGAAAATGTAAAAATGAGTGATTTACCCAAATGAGTCTCTAGTGGGGTTAAAATAGGACAATTTTATGTAAAACGAGGCAGGATTGACAACTAGGAGGGCTGATGTCCTAATGACATCAACAATGAGGCACGTGGCACAGGGCTATTTGTTGTTCAGGATTAGATAGGTGTGTGCCATGAGCCAGGCTTAACACTGGTATCGGTCGTGTACCAGGTTCCCTAATATACCATACCTTCACCTTAGAGTGCTCCACTTGTTCGCCCCAAGGGGCCCACCATGGAATTTTGGGGGGACCTTGAGAAGTCCCTACATGCTGCGCCTTACACCCACGGAATGGATGAAATTCAAACCCACTATACCATGACGTCATACAATTCCAGGGGTCGAGTCTCCCATATCTCCTTGTTTCCCTTGGTACCCCCGGAATGGTTCCACGTGGCTACGCCCTTCGACCCTTAACCTGTTATATGGCCCGCTAAACTTTGCGCTTAGTTTCAAATTCTTTTCCAATGTATTTCTCGTGTCATCTTTTGTGCAAAGGGACCGCGTGCATTTCCTTTATGTGGCTTTTCTTATATATATCTTACCATAGTGTCCCTATATCTGCTTTCAAAGTATTTTCTTGCGAAACCTTTTGTAATGAGGGATACCGTGACAACAGAATAGAGGTGATTTTCATCTGTAACTAATGTTGCACTACTAGCCATTGAGGGTGTGTGTACCTAAGTCATACTGGTCTGCAATGTGTCTGTCTTCAGTTGTAGCGCACGGAGCTCGGACTAAATTGTGTCAACTAGAGCTTTTTGTTTCTCTTCTAAGGCTACCCATTTGTCCTCCGTGGCTAGAGTGACCACATCAGCAATTTGTTCAAGGTCTTCGTTAGTCAACGTGACTGTCTCATCTCGTTCCATCCGCTAAGAGCGCTTCTTTTTGCTGGGCGTTTTGACAGGCTCGCTTGTTTGCTTTGTGCCGCGGGGGGAGGTAGGTCCTCCTACATCCAAACCTTTTGTACCTAGTTCTGGCTACGATTCTACTTGAGTCTCCGCGTTGATGTCCTTCTCAAGGGTCTTCTTCTGCTGCACATCCTTTTGTGTGGCTACGCCCATGTCCTGTCTGGTACTCTTGGTCACACCTCTCATATCCTTGATGATGACAGGGGGGGTGAATTTTGATGTGCTGGTTCCTTTGATGCCCTTCGCACCAGTTTTGAAGCCGATCTTCTAGTTAGGAGGCCAGAGCACAATGACGTTGTCGATTTCTTCATCTTCCACCATATAAGGGAGTGAAGTCCGGGATTTATCCTTGTGTGCTCTGATCTGGACATTGTGCATAGTGATCTGAAATGACGCAATTCCCTTGTATCTTTCATACATAGCAGGGGACAACCATGGTTGGGAGTTAATGGCTGCGGCCAAGCTACTCTGAAAGAGGACCCAGAAAACTTGGTTTTCCTCGAGATGTTGCGAATCCTTAGAATCCCATAAGTGTGCATAGCGATCCCCTTCGTACTTGTTCGGGGTAAGCCTAGGGAGGACTGACTCTACAGGGGCTTCCCAAGAAACCAATGCTATGAGGAACAATAATCATGAATAACAAAAGGCGCAGCCCTGCTCTTGGGACTCATGAACATTAGTCAGAAACTCATCACACAAATACTAGGCCCAGTAAAAACATACCCCTTTCCCGCATTAGCCTACTAAATGAATGACATAGGCTGGGACAGAGGTGACCTGACATTTTCTCATCATTTTGCATGCCAATAGCCTGGTGCCCAGCTGCATACCTTGGTCACTGATGGACTTGATTATGAAACCCTGAGTATTTCTCTCTACACGATATTTTTGGTGCACGTATTCAGTAGTCCCCCCCTCATATTTCTTACCCACATGCTCCAGGGGGTTTGATCCATTCATGGGGAGACCAGTAATTCGATGAACTAGCACAAAATCAATGGGGATCCTGTCCTGGATCCACAAGCAACCGTCATGAATCGGGCGAGCAACTGTCGTGCAAGCCGATCCGTGACATTGTAGTGACCGAAGTGTGGCTTCCTAAGCAGGTTCAGGAGCCCGGACCTAGCCAAACCACACACCCAGCGTTGGGGGACAACTTTGACCCCATCGGCTCCATGAAATGTCTCAAGGTATAACTCAGGTGCCATCTTAGGGAAGGCCTCCAAATTATCCAAGTCATGATCGTCAAACTTGATTTCATGAAACCGTCCAAAAGGTTCACCAATGACGGGGACCTCCCCCGGGGTCAGTGACATCTGCAGGTAGGTGATCAAGCCATCGAGGTTCTTCGGTGTGTGTGTTAAGGTCCTGCATGGTCAAACAAAGGGAGGTAACCAGTTGATTGGCTCGGTGGTCTGGGCCTCCTCCTGAGCAGCCTGCAGCCCATTTCATGGGTTTTGGGGGCTTTCCTAAGCCCTGTGCTTTTTCTTTTCCTTTCCTCATGGTTGGGCTAGGCATGGAGAGGGCCTCTTCGACTTCGGAGTCGACCTCCACCACTTCTTTAGTTTCTTGTTCCATCGAGGTCACTGGCTCTGAACGTTCAGCAGGATTCGTGGTTGTCATCCTGATGCGAAAGACAAACTCAGGATTACTACTGTCAGAGGGAGCAGGTTGCTTAGACATGAAAGAGATGCTATAGGCAAAAAAATTCTTACAGCAAAAATTCATCCAGGACAAACATGCCCAGTACAGGCTATTCAAGTGACACGGAACCCTTTTCTGATCTAGCCTACCTATTCTATAGCCTTGGCGATCGCCCAATGGTGGGGTAGTCTTCACGCGGAACTTACCATCAAGTAAATGGTAAAAAATCTCTAGAAATTGCGTCAATAAATGTTGGCGACCCACCCCATCCAACAGTAATTTTTTCTTTTTACCCAATTTGACTGTTCCAATGGCTAGTTTTCACACCCGGGGTGCACACAGCATACCCCTGTGCTCCCAGCGCACCCCTGCGCTTTGAGCATACCTCCTGCGCTCCCAACGCACCGACTATAGTCTAAGGCTATTCCTTCCAAATGTAATTCTACGTCGCCATAACCCAACCCGCAAGATCTTTTGTGTCATTGCCTTGCCTGCGTAGTTACTTCCTGCTATGCCTTTGTGAGCTTCTGCCAAGACAGCATGGCTTTCATGCTCCAGAACGTATCTGCGCAACACTTCATCAGTGCCTAGTTTATATAAATGACCTGTGAAAATGGTAAAATATTTTTCCCGGGTAACCAACTCCTTTTGTTGTACCGAATATCCTGCAGGTGCCATGCCTGTCTTAATTCGGGACAAGTGATCCAGCCCAGCATTCAACTTCCCTAGCTTGACTATGATTTCAAAATCATATTCTTGAAATAGAAAAAACCACCTACAAATTTTCCCCCCAAACACAGGCTTATTAACCAGGTACTCTAAAGCCGAATGATCTGTAATCATCTTAAAGTGTCCTCCTATCAGATAGTGCCGATACTTCTGCAGTGCATAGACCAGGGCCAATCCTTCCCTCTCCATGGTGGCATCATTGCGCTCCCAGGGAAATCCCCGAAGCATCAACATGAACATGAAATACCTTCACCCAATTGGGAGAAATAAGAATAGGTGCAAATACCATCTTTTCCTTGAGTAGCTCAAAGCTCTGCTAGCACTCGCCATCCAAAAAGAATGAAACATCTTTCTTAAGTAGATTTTCCAGAGGTGCTGTGATCATTGCATATCCCTGAATGAATTTTCTGTAGTAACCCATATGTCCAAGGATCGAACGCATTTGTTTCTCAATCGTAGGACTCACCCACTCTGATTGTTCGACCAGTTCAGTGAGAATTTTATCAATCTCCTCCCTAACCTCTTGCTTATACTTAGGGTTCAGTCGATAAGGGTGCTGCTTTACCGGCCGCGCATCCGGTTTCAGAGTGATGCGCCTAACACCTAAGTCCCCCGTGATCCCCTTAAGCTCCGCAACTTTGTTGAAAAAAATTCTTGATAATCTGTGAGCAGTTCCACAATCTTGCCTACTGTCTCGTCATCCCAATAGTGCCCAATTTTAGCCAACTTGGGTTGCTCTTCCATACCAATGTTAACTTCTCGTAGCCTCAGAGATTTCGTAACATCCACAGTGTGTGACAGAGGTCCTGCAACTGCGCGTTCCCCCTCTGATTCTATGATAGAGACATTGTGTGGATTCTCATCACATTATTCTATAGTTATATTGCGACAATTTAAAATATCCTACATCTGCGCTTCCCATGTCGACACCCCAAATGCTGCAGAGGAGCTAGATTCACCAAACAGGAATGCATCTATATCCTACAGAGCTTTTTCAAGCGCCTCCAAGCCCCCTGTTAGTCCGAAGGTACCAATGAATTCATCCTTCAAAGTTTCCCAGTGGTAGGTGCGTTGATGTAGCTCTGCATCCAAGTACCATGCAGTAGGGATCGATCCCAATGCATGAATAAACAAGTGAACCCATTCCTCCGGAGTTCGGGCATGCCACTTTTCCATCCAAGCAAAAAAGTGTTCACGTAGGTCCCTTGGGCCAAGGAACATCTTGACACATACCTCAGCCCAAGGCTCAAATTGCAGGATCATCATATCTTGAAATTCCTTCCAGTCCTGAAACAGCTCCTTGTGTGTGTCCCACCACCTTGCCGGCGTTGCGCGCATAACTAGATTAAGGGCCCATAGCCTCCATTCTCTAGGAACCTTAGATTCAAAGGTTAAAAAAAATTCCTTTATATTACCGGAACCGTTAAATTAGGGTAGTTCTCTTACCTTGGAGGATATGCAATGGAAGTCCCTGGTAATTCGCAGGCAGCGCAACATAAAGTGTAATGTTCCCAAAATGGATTCAGCAAGACATGCCTGAAAAATGAAATTTTCAGGGATGTGTGCTTCAAATATCATAAAAAGCATTTAGAAACACTCAACAATCAATTCCAAATTCTGCAGCAACCTTTACTCAACTTTTATTCTCAAAAAGGTGAGGAAAAGTGGCTTTTCATGCCCGAAACTGACTGTATTCATCAATCTGCATAACAATAAGGGTCATGGATCTAGGATATGTTAGATCAGGTCAAGAGGGATTCGCATACCAAATTTCATTTCAAACAAATAAGTCTAGCTAAGTTAAACAACTCCTCCTCCCCAAACTAGGCTTAAAAACCCTGATTTCTCATGACTTGGAAGATGCAAAAATTTACTGAAGCAAAGGCAGTGTATTTTCTAAAGGTGTAATATGTAAACAATATGTACAATCAGTAAATGAGTTTAGGAACATGACATAAGCATTAAGCAAGGTTAAACAATGGTTTTACATGGAAAATCCCTCAAGATTGAGGTGCTGCAATACAAGAGAATGACCCAGAAACCCTTCAACGTTAGTTATAGGAGGCTAAATATTCTTTTTATTATATTAAAGATCTGCAACTAATAATTACATGAAAACAGAGATCTATAATGAATCAAAATTCCCAAAGGGCTCTTTATTACATTCCCTTGGGAATTTCAGCAATACATGAAAATGACAGAGCAGATCTGAGTTTTACTGCAGCAGATCTACAGAATTATTCAGAATTTCTGAAGCAAAAACTTCAGTGAATAAATCAGATCAGAAATAGACATGGATTGGTTGGCCAATCCATGGATCACCCTTGATGCAAGGAGGCTTCCTTCACATCAGAGATCTAGCTCCAAAATGATGCCAAAAACCCTGCAACGATGCTCCTTCAGCAATAACACAGATCTGGGGAAGGAACTATGCAGTATAACATGGAAAACACATTGGCCTGATGCCAAGATCTGAAATGAGGCTCCAATCTTTCAATACAACCCTTAAATGGATTAGAACCCTCCTCCATTGAAAAGAAGTAATGAAATGCTCCAGATCTGAAAAGATCTAGACTCCACTTGCTGCAGCTTACAAAAGCAATCAAACCCTCAACAGGATCTGCATTGCAGTTGGAAGTAGAAGTTTGGCCACATGCCGAATAGTGGATCAATGCAGCACATCCTCCTCCAAATAGCTACTCCATGGAAGGAGAGAGGGTTCCTAAATAGGAAACCCTCTTCCCTTTGGCTAACCAGCCAAGAGAACTTGAGTTGCCCAAGAAACCTCAAATTCGAAATATCATCAACAACCCTTCCTTGAGCCCCCTCCTTCCTTTTTATAAAAATGGGATGTGAAAAAACCTAAACCACTTCAAATTCATTAGCCCCTTTCACACTGAATTCCTCCTTCTAGAATTGCGCTGATCACCTAGGAGGTTCAATGCACCTGGACTGTCTTGTGATTTGGTCCTGTTGACCCAGTAAAATAGCTTAGCCCTGTTCATACACAAGTGGTTTTTATGCAAACAGCTCATATTTAATCCTGTTCACATTGAGCATGTATTTATTTTTAGATCTAAGGAGTGTTGCATGTCCTCCATTAGTCTATTATTCATAAACATGAAAAATAAAACAAATTCTAATGTTCCAATTAGCTTAGCTAATTTAGGAACATTACAGTCCTCCCCTCCCAAATGTTGCTTGTCCTCAAGCAACTGCAAGGATAGAACTGAAAGATGTCTCCTCCTCCTACTGTAGCATCCCCATATGATGAACTCCTCCAAATAATGAGATGTTGTGTCAACAATGAATCTCCATATTTCCCCTCCCAAGCGTGCAAGTTAGCTGAATAGCTATCAACATGAAACATTCAAATACTCAAGAAGGCAATAAGGTGCTACCTAGAGGCTCCCTCGAGGCATGGAATCTGAAGTGTATTGGGAAATAACATCCCCCTTATGAGTTCTCCATCCTGAAGCAATCATCCACCAAAAATGAGTCACCGCATGACATGGAAACTCTATGAAAATGTTTGTCCACCTTGAGCTCCTGCAAAATAGGTGGGCTGAAATTCTGCACATGGTAGACAAGATAGCCTACCCCATGTTGTTCTCCTCTCCACTCAAGATAAGTGTATAGTGCAAACTGATCTTGGGCTGCAAGGACATTGCACTCAAGTGGCATCATGAAGATTAGATCTGCAAAGTTCCTCCCTCCAACGCTGTAAAACAAATAAGCCCAAAATGCCTCATATGTGATGGATAGTAGAGTATCACCATGAGGTACTCCATGAAACACATGGCTCACCTCCAAAAGAAACAAGTTTTTGGCTATGGTGGCCACAATTTTTCCCATGTTCCCATTAGAACATGTGCTGTAGAAGATGTGGGAATCTCCTTCCCAAAAGGACACACTCATCTCATGTGTCTCTTTCTCAATCATGCTCTCAAAAGACATAATGGAAATATCAGCAAAGAAAACATGATCATCATCATAATGAGGGAAATACTGAAGGTTCTATGTGATGCAAGAGATTACCAATAGTCCCCCAAATCGTCACAGCACAGTCTTCTCAACTGCTGCTTAAGAAGAGTATATGGTAAATTGCCTCCTGTGACATGGTTAATCATATGAATAAAGAATCCACGTGTAAGGAAAACATCTTTGCCCAAGGCCACATAATAGATGATTGTCTCCATCATGCAATTTGGCCCAATGAAGTTCATGGAGCTCAATAAATAGCTTGCCCTCTTGTGGAGCAATGCACTACCAAGAGATGGTAAGAGAATGCAAGAAAAATCTCTCACCATATGTTGGAAGCAAGAAGATACATGGACTCATGAATGAATCCTCAATAATAGTTTGGCACACTGCCATGAAGGGGGATGAACCAAGTGCTGCATGAAAGTCCTTCTCCTCCTGCTTGGAAACCCAAGTCAAGAAAAGCACACCACAGTAATAGATGTCTCCATCTACCACTTCATCTTCTTCACCTCCTCTTTGCTCACCAAGTGCATCAAATGAGAAGTGATCCTGGGA
The DNA here is from genome assembly GCA_034641835.2 of Pinus albicaulis. NCBI lineage: Eukaryota > Viridiplantae > Streptophyta > Pinopsida > Pinales > Pinaceae > Pinus > Pinus albicaulis. The sequence goes on from CM076572.1 coordinate 1,261,383,669, forward strand.
ATAATCCATCAATAAATCCCAGCTCCAAAGTGAAAACGTTGTTGGCCTATGCAAGTAGGCTCCCATCAACTCATAGCTCCAATCTTTGACATGCAAAATGTCAAAGGCATCTCCCATAATGCTGCTACATATGAGAAGTCCTTCCCCTGAAGAAAGTCCTTCTTGAACATATAAGTTCAAGGAGTAACCCCTTTTCACTATGATAGTGCCATCTTCTACTCTTGCAACATCATGAAAACTGTGAGAGCAAATTTTCCCTTGCTCTCTCAAGAACATCCCAAGCAACAAAATCCCTTGTTGCTTTCTCATACTTCCATCATCCCATCCATGTAGTGACAACATGGTGCTTGACATGAAAAATGTTATGCCAACACAATGTGCCCATACTCTTTGCTGCTCCATGATGCAAGTATCCTACCACATACCCTTAGAAAGAGTGTGATGATAAAACTCTTCCAAGAGCAGCCAATGCAGCCAAGCCTCCTATTGCCTGGTACCAAAAATCTGCAAGTGGCTTTCTAGCCTCTTTCCCTCCATCTCCATCTTGGTACACCTCCTATGAGGGATACCATCATCGCAAATCAGATTCCTGCACTCCATGGGATCTTGAAATGCAAGCTTCTCTTCATCACCACCTTTGTACAGCGCAATGCAACTTTGTTGCTCTAAATCAGCAGCATGCAAAGATGTAGATCTCCTCATATAATGTGCTGAAATGAGCATAAATGAATCTTTAATCATACCTTAGTGAATAGAAGCAAAAATTCTTCTGCAACTGTGTGGCATTCCTCCATTTCTGAACATGAAGGCTGCTCCTCCAAAGTTGTGACAGTGCTAGTACAAGTCTCCACCTTTTCAATCTCCTTGAGATCTTCTTCAATGCCATTCATGATCTGAAAAGGGAGCAGGGAGATATTCTCACCCATAATTCTTTCAAGTGTTGAAGCCATGCTCTGATTTTTCTCTGTATAGCTCTCCTTATTTGTGAGGATAGGAAGTGCATGGATATTCATCTCCTTCTCGGAACCTTCTGCAGGTCTCACTACAACTTTCTGCTTCTTGAAACCCTCTAGGAGTTTCATTTTCTTCCTCCTTCTTTCTTCTGTCTAACCTCTTTGAAGAGGCTCTTCCTAGATCTGAAATGTGATGAGGTAAAACTCATCTCTTTCATCTTTCTGATCTCTTTCTCTTCTCTTCTCTGATACTGCTGTAAATTTCCCTCTTCAGGAGTATCAAGATTCTATTCGAGAGATTGACTACAAGGGCATTTACTGGATATGTCACCTTTGAGAAAAGGATGAGATCCAAAGGATACCTAGCCATCTACAGACTCTTTCTATAGATCTTGAAATATTCTTGATTCAAGGATTCAACACTTTGGCTTGAAGCCACAAGCTGAGCCAAAGATCATGCTCGGATACCACTGTAATGTTCCCAAAATGGATTCAGCAAGACATGCCTGAAAAACGAATTTTCCAAGGATGTGTGCTTCAGCTATCATAAAAAGTGTTTAGAAACACTCATCAATCAATTCCAAATGCTGCATCAACCTTTACTCAACTTTTATTCTCAAAAAGGTGAGGAAAAGTGGCTTTTCATGCCCGAAAATGACTGTATTTAAAAATATGCATAAAAAAAAGAGTCATGGCTCTGGGATATGTTAGATCAGGTCAATAGGGATTCGCATACCAAATTTCAGCTCAAAAAAATAAGTCTAGCTAAGGTAAACAACTCCTCCTCCCCAAACTAGGCTTAAAAACCCTGATTTCCCATGACTTGGAAGATGCAGAAATTTACTGAAGCAAGGGAATTGTATTTTCTGAAGGTGTAAGATGTAAAACAATATTTACAATCAAGAAATGAGTTTAGTAACATGACATAAGCATTAAGCAAGGTTAAACAATGGTTCTACATGGAAAATCCCTCAAGATTAAGGTGCTGCAATACAAGAGAATGACCCAGAAACCCTTCAACGTTAGTTACAGGAGGCTGAAGCTTCTTTTTATTATATTACAGATCTGCAACTGATAACTACATGAAAACAGAGATCTATAATGAATCAAAATTCCCAAAGGGCTCTTTATTACATTTCCCTTGGGGATTTCAACAATACATGAAAATGATGGAGTAGATCTGAGTTTTACTACAACAGATCTGTAGAATGATTCAAAATTTCTGAAGCAAAAACTTCAGTGAATAAATCATATCAGAAATAGACATGGATTGGTTGGCCAATCCATGGATCACCCTTGATGCAAGGAGGCTTCCTTCACATCAAAGATCTAGCTCCAAAATGATGCCAAAAACCCCGCAATGCTGCTCCTTCATCAATAACGCAGATCTGGGGAAGGAAAAACGTAGTATAACATGGAAATCACATTGGCTTGATGCCAAGATCTGAAATGAGGCTCCAATCTTCCAATACAACCCTTCAATGGATTAGAACCCTCCTCCACTGAAAAGAAGTATTGAAATGCTCCAGATCTAAAAAGATCTAGAATCCACTTGCTGCAGCTTACAAAATCAATCAAACCCTCAACAGGATCTGCATTGTAGTTGGAAGTAGAAGGTTGGCCACATGCCAGATAGTGGATCAATGCAACACATCCTCCTCCAAAGAGCTACTCCATGGAAGGAGAGAGGATTCCTAAACAGGATAACCTCTTCCCTTTGGCTAACCAGCCAAGAGAACTTGAGTTGCCCAGGCAACCTCAAATTCAAAATATCATCAACAACCCTTCCTTGAGCCCCCTCCTTCCTTTTTATAAAAATGGGATGTGCAAAACCCTAAACCACTTCAAATTCATTAGCCCCTTTCACACTGAATTCCTCCTTCTAGAATTGCGCTGATCACCTAGGAGGTTCAATGCACCTGGACTATCTTGTGATTTGGTCCTGTTGACCCAGTCAAATAGCTTAGCCCTGTTCATGCAGTACAAGTGGTTTTTATGCAACCAACTCATATTTAATCCTGTTCACATTGAGCATGTATTTAGTTTTATATCTGAGGAGTGTTGCATGTCCTCCATTAGTCTATTATTCATAAACATGAAAAATAAAACAAAATTCTAATGTTCTAATTAGCTTAGCTAATTTAGGAACATTACATAGATACATCATGCAGTCGGTTTTGCCAATTTTCTATTTCTTCGTCAGAGTCGGAAAATAATTCGCTATCCTTTTCCCAACAAAGCACACCATCAGCCGTAGGATTGATCCAGTCTTCATCCCTTACAGTTAATTTATAGACGTGATCCGTGTGTTCTTCCTCACGCGCTGGCTAAGTATAGCTTTCTCCTTTTGCGGGGTCGAGTGGTACGATCACCCGTGTTCCTTCACTTTCAAACACCATACTTCGTTTCTTCAAATTGATAATACTGCCCATATCAATGGCCTAATCCAATCCTAGGAGTGTCGGATAGGGGTTTGCATCTTCTACAATCTGAATGACTTGAAATTCATCTCGTACCTTAACTCCAGCGATATCTACTACAATCTTTGATCATCTTCCGAATGGTATGATCTTCTGTTAATTAGCCATGCGCAGTTGGATAGTGGACCATTCCAATTTAGGTTCTCCCATCCACTGCCAAGTCTGTTTAGGTAGTACATTCACATCTGATCCTAGGTCTAGAATAACCTGGTCCATTTTGTAATCACCAATCTGCGCGGTTAATCGCATCTCTCGAACAATGCATCTCTTCTGCTTATATAGTTTGTACACATCCTTAACTTTCATGACTGGGTCTGCATTTCCTGCGCAGCTGTCAATTAGGGCTTGGAGGTTTTATACGGCCCATTGGTTATGTAGCAGCTTCATGCATGCCTGCAAGAATCGTTTGACCTCATCTTCAACTCTACTGTCAGTGGGGGTTTTGAGGAGCAGATGTTTCGTCCTGAGAAAAGTCTTGTCGAGCGAAGACAAAGGTCTCCTTCTCCCTTTGTAAGTCCACACCTTCCTATTTAGTGGTTGGTTTATGGATAAGGGGCTCCACCTCAGCTTTCTCCGCAGACCCTCTGGTGGCCATACTGCTATGCGTTATCAAATTAACGCTTAGCCCCTCCTCACGAGGTTCTGCCTTAACCTGTTTTATATTTTGTGTAGGTATCTGCTGCTTGTCCTACACCTTAGCTATCAGAATCGGGCAGTCCTCGATCACATGGTCTAGTTGTCTGCAATATCTGTAGGATTTCTGTGTCAGGTTCGTGCAGTCCCTCGCAAAGTGACCTACCTCCCCACAATTATAGTAGATCAGTTGGCCTCTACCCCTACCTGTGCTTCCACCTCGTCCCCCTCCCCTGACCCTAGTCGGGGAGCCTCCTATACCCGTGGGGGATCTAGGTGACGAGGGGTCCCACTATACACTATATAGGTTTCCTTGGTCTATCATCAGATCATAAGTTCAACAGTTCTATTCATCATGCCCTACAAACCGGCAAAACCTACACCATTGTTGCTTTACTTCTGGGACATATGCGGCAAGGCGGGGGCAGTGGTTGGTATCATGCAGCGCTGCAACACGACATTCATCGCACCATAGCGCTGGCCCACTTGGTCCCACAACTTCCCTAGGGCACAGTGGGCTAGGTCCCTGGGCCTGCATGTAGTTTGTGAGAGCGGATAGTTATCTTTGGTGTGGCCATTCACCCTGCATCGTATAGACCATCTTTCAAGGCTAGCCTCTGTTCCTCGTTCCTTCCGCAGATTTTGAATCTCTATGTGCATTGCTTCTAGCTAGCTTTGTATCTGTTGTACTCCTAACTGGGTATCATCTTTTGGCACAACCTCTAGCTTCATGGAAACCTCCAAGGCCTTCTCGTATGATTCAATAGCTTGATGACCCATCGACACCCGCAAGTGGGGCAACAACATAGCAATGAACCATTCCGTGTGCTGCCTGTCATCATACTAGAATCCTCCTTCTCTAATTACTTTTTTTAATCGTTGATCGGCTTCCCATATGGACACAGATGGTCCTTGTTCGAAATCTTTTAGGTCATTTACTATCTGAGAGTAGGACTTAGGCTTCTTGAACTGTTGTTTCATGGCATTCTTGATTTTCTCAATAGTAGCATTCGCATGTTGGTCAATATATCCCATGTACCAGTCCAACGGATAGTTGCACCCTTTTCACTGCATCGCTAGCCACGTTCTCCACAATCTATACTAACCCTGCGACAAACCAGAACCGATCCATGTCTTCATCCCCCATGCCCTTGAAGGTAGGTCGCTTCATGTGCAAGGTCATATCGTCTTCTGGTGGTGGTGGAAGTGAATTCTTACCCCTATGAGGGTTCGAAGGTGGCATAGATGGAGAGCTATGTGCAGCAAAATTTCTTATTGGACTGTAGACAGATCGATCCCCTTCTTGATTAGCTCTGTAGTACTTACCACTGCGCGTCATACCCTTGCTTTGACCGGAGCTCATTCACTCTATATGGCCACACAAAATTCCTTTTTTGCACAACAAGATCTTAATCAGTAATGGCAAAGTTTTCATAAAATTACCCCATAAACCCTTGAAGAACCTCTGCTCTTCTTCTAAGTAGGACACAAATTGGTCGACTAGAAATTTTGTCACAAATCCTCCTATCACACTGTCCATCCAGTGATCTACCGCGCGAACGATGGTGTTATCAATATTTTCTAACTTCTGAATCTGCTCTGGGGCCCACTACGTGACCCATTTGTCTTTCCAACACTTCTGAAAATAATCAAGCCTTGCAAGCCACTCCTGGAGCTCAATCGCAATCGTCACAAAGAAAATCTCATAAATATTTGTGAAAATGTACTTATTCTTCCACTCCTCTACGATTAACTTCGAACTGCAATTTTATTTTACTATGAATTCTTGAACTTTCTTTTCAAACCACTCGTCGATTTCTTTCTTCTCAGGTTTCCAATACAGTCTTGGCATTACCCAATCTCCCTCAAACTGCTCCTAGTCCCAGCAATGGAACCATTTTTTGGCTTGAGGGGTCCTCACACAGGTTCAGAGGTTAAGGTTTGCCAACAAACCCTTATACTACTGGCCCTTTCGGCAGTGACTTGATTGCATAGGCCAAAGTCTCACCTAAAGCAGTATGGGAGGGTGCTAGAACCAAGTTTTTGCACCTTGGGAGAGAGCAAGTAAGTCAAGCCAGTCTACAATTATTGGATCTACACAGCTAGAGGTTATTCGCAGGGTTTTCAGTATATAACCAAGATGTAGTTTATCAGATCTACTTAATAGGTTCGCATCCACATGCGTACTACCATCTATGATCACAGAATAGTATAATCGCAGCAATTTAATAGATCACAGATACATATACCAGAAACACAGACAATTCACAGCTATTAAGAGATACTTTCATACTTAATCATATAACCAAAGTTTGCATCAATCATAACAGAACAGATCCAGATAACATCAGATGTCCAACAATACTTTCGCATATATATTACTACCAAAATCCTCTTACATTCCCAGAATACTACATGCGCACACAACCAACAGGTTCCGCACATAGCAAGACAGAGGATCTCCGCGCACATAGCCAGCAGGAGTCCTAACCCAAACAACCCTACCACAGATCTAACAATTTGTGATTCGCATCAATCTCTATTCTTGCCTACCTAAGACTCAAAAAGATTCATCTATTTATACTGATTACACATCCAATGGTCCGCAAACTGTGGTTTGCGTACTCTTGGTCTACCCTTGACCCATTTACAATGCTTTAGGGGCTTTGACCCACCCCAAAACCCATGTGTTAGACTAAACAATACAAAAATGGACAAAATTCGCACCTCTTTAGGAGACCCTACTCCAACATGGAGGTAGAGCTTTCCCGGTCCACTTAACGAAGTTGATCAACTTCTATGTTTGAAATTTGAGTGGCCTTGGAGAGTTAACTCTCCACTCACCTATTCCAAGGCCCTATGACCTAGACTAGTTGGTGTATATTAATGACAATTCAAAAAAATCTAGTTCATTTTTAGATTAAGCGCTTGATTTTAATGTTTTTTCTTTTTAAGTCAAGGGTAGATGGAGAATGCAACTTATGGTGTTTTTACGCAAAAGAGAAATCAATAGAAACTTGCTACATAATATGAAAATTTTTCTTCAATGAAATATATTTCTACTTGGGTTATATGAAACAACCACAAGGCAATAAATTTTTCGTTTCTTTTCAATTATCACGTGCACACACTCAAAAGCTATCAAAAATACTACAATTCTTAACGCTGCAACTAATGCAAATGCAAATTCTACGACTACTCACAAAGGGAAGAAAATGAGTTTTTCAATAAGATGATCTGATCGCTTTGACACAAAACAAATACAAACCCAAAAATGAACTTATTTTCACAAAGAAATGCCAAAAAAACTTGATATGAAAGAGACAAAACCAACACAAAGCTTCTCTCAAAACCAAGCAACTAGACCAAAATGAGAAACTAGCAAATTGCTCCAAAAGAGGTGAAAACCATGAAAATGAAAAGCAAATGCAAAAGCAACAGAAAACAAAAATGTTTTTTGAGCCTTTAAATTTTTAAGTAGAAAACAAAAATTCCGAGAAAAGCTCAAAACTACCAAAGGTCTCAAATCAAGAAAATGAGCCAACAAGCAACTTGAAATTCCATAAGCCAACTATGTCAATTTCATGACTAGACTCTAAGAAGAATGAAGTAATTAACTCAATAAAAAGATTTGAAACATCAATATGAAACTTTCATCAAAAAACTACTTCAATAAATCAAGAAATACAACTTCAAGATTCACCAGAAAATTTGATCTCAAGAAACAAGAAAACCAAGAAAGCCAACAAGCCAAAAACCAAAAAGTGAAGCAATGAACAATGGAAGCATGAGAAAACATAAATAAACTCACTATTTTGAAATGTCAGAACAACCAAGAACTTCATAAAGAAGTCTTGGTGTAATGACCACAACTGAAACTTTACTGGAAAGGCAAAACCCCAGGTTGGCTAGGTTTCCAAGAAAGAAAGAGAGAAACTGACACTGAGCAAGAAAAAACACTATCCAGACATGTAGGAGGTTTTACAGGAGTGACCAAAAGTATGAAAGAAAGACTTAGAGGACCTCAAAAATGAATTTTCAAATTTAACTAGCCATATGCAGATCCACTGTGTGCAACACGCATGTATATGCGACTGTGTCTAAAAGAAAATTGTGTATATGCGGTTCCTTTAGATAGAAATAGATGTATACACAATTGTGTACACAAAAATTAGCGTATAGAAATGAAAATAATGAAAAAACAAAAAATCCAAGCCTGGTCCAAAAGATAAGGGCTTCTACCTAGATGGAAAAAGAACCAACAAGACTGGGAAAGTGTTCAAATCAGTCAGAGAACCCAAAATCAAAAGAAAACAACCCAAAATAGGAACTACATGGATGTAATCCCCAATGGAGTTGCCAATTCTGTTACGGGAAAATCCACCCTAAGGTCTGAGTTGAGGGACCTAATAGAGCACAAGGCATACAATCACAAGAAGCACTCAAATTACAAATCCTAATGTGTAAACCAGAAAACTAGGAATAGGTGACCTTACCCATATGTCCCACATTTGAGGTCGATCTCGCAAGGTGAAAACCCTCTGCTACTCTTCGTGCTTCAAAACCTACAACTCACTCAAGACAAAGCACATATAATTGTTGTACAACATATATATCCTAAATTTTAGTATGTTAGATCATATAAACTCATAAATGATTCATGAAATAATGATTACAAGATCATTAAAATTTATATGACACATATAAGAACATGACATCAGGAATAGGGCAAAGCTTCTTTTATAACTGTATGTAAAAATAAATTCGATATATGACCTGAAATCAGCCACAGCTCCAAGCGAAACCATCCTCCGGATTCATCCAGCTCAAACCTCAACAATCTTCTTCTATAAGAGGTGCACAAAGGATGTCACATAAGGAGGGTGATCATCACAAGGAAACAAGGGTTTCCTAAACCTGGGAAGTGTAGGAGGCACATGGAAAATCAGAATTGATATGGGATATAACAAGCTATAGTATCAATATCATTCTCTCTCCTCCCGTAGGCCTTCCCAATGAGGTGTATTTATACTTCCTCAAATCAGTTTTTCAGTTGGGAAACAGTTTGGCCACGAACTAGTGTAGGTGGTTCTCAAGTAAAAACCTGTAAACCGCGCCCAATAAATAGGGAGTTTTTTATTTTTTAATATTTTAAATTGCATACGCGGGTCAAATATGAGAAAACTTGCATCTACGTGCGTAAAATTCTGGGCAGAGCTGCGTATGGAATTGAAAATAATGTTTTTTAAGAAGCTGACCAAGTCTGAAAGAAAAAGGTTGCCCAAGTCCAATACATAAGTCATCAAGTATATAAAGGTGATAAATGGTACTATAACAATGATACTTTGAGGGTGTGTTGGCCCTGTTATGGCCTAGTGCCATGGTGTTTCAATGAGAACTCGATGTCGGTTTATTAGCTAGGAGGGATTCATACATCCATGGAGTAGCATGTATGTTGGGTTGGAACCTTGGAAACCAACTTAGACGGTGCCTGGAGTCCTAGAGCAGCATGGTTGTTGGATTGACACCTTGGACCTCAACTAAGGTTTTGTATCGGTTTTGCGACTATTTCCTTTATAGTTGTTGTCCCAGTCGAGGGGTGATGTAGTGGTTGAGCTTATGAACCACCAAGTCTATGGTTGGGTGGAACATGGAGGGATTGTAGCCAGTCAAATCTTATTTCTCAGATAATCTTTCTTGCTTATGTGTTGTGCTAATTTATGCTTATGCTTATGTGTTTTGCTTGAAACCCTAATTATGGTTCAGTTCCATCATTAAGTATTTTGTTCTGCCATGTATTTATATGCTCTATTTGACAATGATGGAAAATTTACTATAAACCCTAGTTTTCTACGTACTTTTTTATGCCATGGCTAGATGTAGTTTGGAACCATAGTTTTGAACCATAATATAAATTCACTAGGTTTATTAATCCCTTGGGTTTATATACATTAAGTTTACAATATTAGTCCCTTGGGCTTAATAAGATTCCCTTGGGTTCATAATCCCTTGGGGTTTTAGTATTAATCCCTTGGGTTTATAATAAAAATCCCTTGGATTTATAATATCAATCATTGTAAACCATGGTCAATAATATCCAACCATGGTCAATCATGGTCAACCATGTTTATTTTAGTGTTTACAATATTTATACTAGGGTTTATATACCTTAGGTTTGTAATATTAGTCCCTTGGGTTTAATATTATTCGCCTGGGTTCATAATCCCATGGAATTTTAGTATTACTCCCTTGGGTTTATTATTTTCATGGGTTCAGAGTCAACCATGGTCAATCATAGCCAACTATGGCCAACCATCATCAAATGTCACATTTCAACAAATATTGTCTCAATATGAAAATCAACCATGGTCAATAACCATGGTCACATTGTCCCAAACATTGTCTCATAGTCTAATGTCAAATTGTGACAACCATGGTTACTCTTGGTCCAAAGTCGTATTTTTACACAGATTGTCTCAATATGAAAATAAAACATCATCAATCATGGTCAACCATGGTCAACCAGGTTCCAATGTCGTATTGTGATAAAGATTCTCTCAATATGAAAAATGATCATGGTCAATCATGGTTGAATACAGCATTGTGACAATGATTGTCTGAATATGAAAATCAAGCATTGTCATCCGTCGCCAACCATGCTTTTTTAGGGTTTATAATATTTATTTAAGGATTTATATAGCTTGGGTTTACAATATTAATCGCTTGGGTTTTTTAGTGCCCTGGGTTTATAATATCAATCCCTTGGGTCTATTAATCTAAGGTTTCACATCCCTAGATGCGGGTGCTCTGTAGTGCTCAACTATCTCTCCACATGGACTCTCCAACGCCAAGCATATGTCCTCGCCATGAGGTAGCACATGGCCTAGGCATGGGAGCCTTAAATATAGCTCGTTGGTCCACAACCCGACGCTCTACTTGGTATTCAATTTCACCTGAGGTGCATTCACTCCTGTGTGTCCATCTTGTAGAGTGCCCTGGCCATTTATGGGCAATGGCGACATCCTCTCCCAAAAAAATTCCCTCTGTCTCTCTATCAAGTTTTCTCTACAAACTCCTACTCTCAACTCTGTTGATTCTTGTTGTGCCTCCGCCCCTCACTTAGTTATTCGGTCGCCCTCCGCTCATTCACTCCACGCCGCATATTGCCTCTTTGCTCGTCCATCTCCCTCTGTTCATTTGCCTCACCTGCATTCTCATAATTTTTCCGACTCCATGCCTCGCCACCATCAAATGTGTCATCGCAGAGGTAGAGGTCGAGGTCCGCCCTCTCGCCCTCCCATCTCCACCATGGTGGAGCGATCTGTGGATTTCTCATTGGCCATGGAAGCACCGTAGGTTCATGACCCTCAGCTCCTCAGCCCATTTCTCACTTCGAATTCTGGAATTTCAGCCACGCCATTTTGGATTGGGGTCTAGGAAAAGGCTGCATAAATCAACTCTATCTCATTCTTCCTCCCTGCAGCCTAGGAAAATGGTGGCTCTGCCCGTCAAACGCATGGAGGAATCATCTTACAGCAGAGGCAACAGCAGCTCCGTCGAAGGCACCAAGCATTTGGAAAAGACATAAAATTTGGGGGCTCGTTCCACCTTCATGCCAAAGCTAGACCCTCAGCTCTCCAAGCAAGAGGATGACCCCTCAAAATATGGATGCTACATAGTGGAAGAGCAGCCTCCTTAGTAGATTTAGGATGCAAAGGACCAGAACGTCTAGCACCATGGTTCCTCTTTCTCCAGTTTTTTCTAGCTTTACTTCATTCTCTATGTCTATTTACATTTTGCACAACAAAATTAGCTACTCAGTTTTTCTATTTAAGGTTGGTTTCCCCATAAGGGGAAGCTCTTTCTATGCTCTGTGGACTACTTTATGGGTTGGTTCCCCCCAAAGGAGAAATCCCATTTTTGTTTTTGAATTATCTCTTTCCCACGAGGATTCTCTAGCTTAGAAATATCGATCTAGAAGCTGGACTGTACCTTTGTACTTTTTGTATTATATAATAGAATCTAGTCTTATTCAGAAAAAACAAAAATCTAAGGGTTCACATTCCTAGGGTATAATAATATTGATAGGGTATATAATATTATTCCTAGTGTTTAGTATAAATCCCTTGGGTTTATAATTCATTGGGTTTATTAATACTTGGTCCAATAGCACATTCTGACAAAAATATTTTCTCAATATGAAAATCAACCATCATCATTTGTGGTCAACAATTTTTGTTTTAGGGTTTGTAATATGTATCTAAGGATTTATATAGCTTAGGCTTACAATATTTATCTAAGGGTTTATCTATGTTAGGGTTTATTTATCTTAATGTTTAATTAATTTTGAATTAATTATTACTAATTAATGAATTAGTTATTTATATTTAATTATTAATAAGTATTTGATATAGTTAATAGTAGTCCCTTGAGTTTAATATTATTCACTTGGGTTCATAATCCCTTGGGTTTATTATTCCCTTGGGTTCCTAGTCTACCATGGTTAATCATGGTCAACCATGGTCAACCATGGTCAAATGTCGCATTTCGACAAAGATTGTCTCAATATGAAAATCGGCCATGGTGAACCATGGTCACATTGTCTCATGGTCCAACATCACATTATGAGAACCATGGTCAACCTTGGGTTTATTATTCCCTCGATTTCATGGTTAATCTAATTATTAACTATTTAATGATTAAATGAATTATTTATTATTTAAAAAATTAACAATATTTATATTCATAAATAAAAACATTAATTAATTATTTAACAATATTTATATTAATAAACATAATTAACAATATTAATAATAATATTTAATATGTTAATTTAATATTAATATATTATTTTAGCATATTAAATTTATATTATTAATTTTAATATATTAACCATATTAATATTAACATTAATATATTAAGATTATTATTATTATTATATTTATATTAATATATTAATATTAATAATAATTTTAATTCTAATTTTAATTTTAGTTGTGTAATATTAATATTATTATTAATAACATTAATATATTAAAAATATTAACATATTAATTTAGCATATTATATTTATAATATAGCATATATTAAGTTGACGTCATTGTGTATATCAATCACATTTATTAATGTGGTTATGCTAGATTATTTGACACGAACGTGACAAGTGTAAATTATAAATTTTAATTGAATTTATATGTTAATAGAAAATATGTTTGTTGTACATATACCTAATTTATTTGGCATCCTCATGACCCCATCAAAAACCATGAAAAATGAATACCTGATGCTCAAGTTGAACTCGAAACTTGGCTCTCCTCCATGTAATTCGAGTTTAGCCCTGAAGAACACTTAACATTATTCATGTATCTAAATAACCCATAATCTTGTTGGATTTCTCCGCTAGATTTTTTTGTTGTGGTCCACAGATGCCCTTCTAACTTAGCACAAAATTTCACAGGTCACGCAAGTTTCATACCCTTATGATTTTCAAACTCACGCAATTCACTAAAATCGTCCCGAATTTTCAGGGAATCCACTGAAACCTGTCCAGCACTTTGATAGAGGTTGGACCTCAATTAGAAACTCAAGCATTTATTCAAGTGGTTGGAAGGCAAATTACACTTCGTTCAACCATTTAATTCTATGTGAAGATCCTAGGAGAAAACCTAAACCAAGATTTAGGTGAAGTGTAAGCAACGAACCTAAACTGAACCTCAACCTTTCTCCTTTGCCATTATGTTACAATGTGAGTTAATTTGAGTCAAGTAAGTGTTAGTTCTAGTTTAGTTTTATATTTGGAAAGGTTAAATTTATTATGTGTTTGCATGTTGAAGTTCTTTGAGTGAGCATCGGTTAATTCATTAGTTGAAAAGTATAAATACCCCAAATTGGGTTTAATGCAGAGTTGGAATTTGATCGGGAAAATTCCCATAAGAGGCCAATTTACTCGTTAAATATGTTTAAAATATTTAGATAAACTTTTTTTGTGATGTGTCTAAAAATTTATAAAATATATATTTGATGGTTGATTTTTTCCTAAAAACGTCATTAAAATAATTAATACCCTATTTCATTCATACCTGGCATACCCTATCTCAAGTTGCTGAGTTGGATATTGTATTTTGATGTGAAATGCAATGTATACTCATTGTTGTATAATTTGTCCCTTTGTTTGACTCTCTTAGTTGTATTTCTAGAAAGAAATCTTGCAAACTTGAGAGAAAACAACCCCATGTGCAACAAAATATACCTACTGTGAAAAAACTAACAAGTTGGCATGCTAAGGACGTACTACTCCCATGATTACTTAATATATCAGTACATGATTTGTCAAAATCTGTTGATATGTGATATTCCAAACTATCTAGTTGTGTTAGAGAATCAGAAAGGCAGAAATATCCTCTTGTTCTTGTTTATTTAATTGTGATATTATTTAGTTATTATTATGTTCTTCTTATATTTCTTCTTATTGGTTCATCAAGGAAATATCAAAGAAAATACACGTAGATCAAAGACACTAGATGTAGGCTAATAACTAGGGAAAAACCCCCCTCGAGGGGAAAACCCAGTCAGTAATTCTTCCTTCAATAGTGATTCTTGAGACTCTAGACCTTGACCCAGAATTCCTCCACACCAAGTCAACATTCCTTGTAATCCTTACTGAATCTGGCAGCAACAACAATAGTAACAACACTATGATGACCGGGAAATTTGACCTTACTTCTTGAGAGTTTAATCTTGAGATATAGAATTAGATATAGCTCTAAAGACTTTGATTTAGGCCCAATACAAATTCTCCAAGTAGGAACATTCAACAAAACAAACTTCGACTTCCTCATCTCTTGGAAGTAGCACCTTAGCAGCAACTGATGCATCAATTGTTGCAGTAAAAATTTGAGAACTTCAATCTCCCAAACTATAGCTTGAAATGCAGAGAGAGTTGTGCCAAAGTTTATATTTTCTTAAAATATATAAGTGTGCCCAAAACCGAATCCAGAAAGTCCTTCTCCTTCATTTCGTAATTTCTCCTTGTTGCAACTACAAAATCAAATTATTGTGTTGTAATGATATGTCTCCAAGTGAATTTGATATGCCTATATGTTATGAAACCAGCTCCAAACATAGAAGAAAAGAGAGATCAACGACTTAGAAATCAGCCACTTTGAGGGGGCAACCTCCAAAATATTACATAAATGAATAATTCTTGATGACACAAATGACCAAAACCTCCTTCTCTATATAGGAGTCCATGGGGTCAAAATATAATCCTATCCGACCTAACAATAATAATGTAAGGGCACAATAACAACAATATTGGGTTTACAGGGGTACAAAAATAGCAATAATTGGGTTACACTAACAATAATAAGGGACTATACTAGTAATATAGGGACCTAACATGCCCCTCTACTTGAAAAAAAGTGTTTTCCTCAATGCTTGAGTAGATCTAGATGCTTCTGTATAAAATTCTCATCCTCCCATGTAGAATCTTCAGTGGGTAAGTTCTTCCATTCAGTGAGATACTTTGAAATTGATCAATTTCGTAGCTGTCAAGTTCTTGTTTCCGTGACTGGTTCAGGTTCCAATATGATTTTTCCTTCCTCATCAAGTTCTAGAAATATTGTTTGAACTAGAAGTTTGTCCCCTATAACCTTCTTTAAGCATGAAACATGGAACATTGGATTCACTCGCGAAGAAGCTGGAAGCTCCAATTTGTATGCCATAGTATCAATCTTTTGCAACAAAAGTGTGCATACTTGGTAAGTCTATCAACTACCACCATGATGACACTCTTTCCTTCGGACTTAGGTAAACCTATGATAAAATCCATTGAAATCTCCTCCCAATGTTGAATTGGAATGGATAAATGTTGTAGAAGACCCGGGGCCTTAATTTTCAAAACTTTATTTTGCTGGCAAACCAAACATTCCGCCACCAAATTTTGAATATCAGATTTAAGGCCATCCCAAAAAGTTTCTTTCTTCAACCTATGGTAATTTTTTAAAAATCCCAAGTGTCCTCCTAAAGGAGAAGTGTGAAATTCCAAAAGAATATTTTATTTTAGTTGGGAATTCTTGCAAATATATAAGTGATCTTTGTACCCTAAGGAATCATTTTTCCAACTAAATGTATTAGATTTACTAGGATCTTGCTGCAACTTTTGAATGAGCATCCACACTTCTTCATCCTTCTTCCATTCATCCCTTGCTTCGGTTATCCAATCTGGTTGGTTAATAGAAATGGAACAAATAAATGCTTCCACCTCTTCATCCTTTCTTGAGAGCGCATCTGCAAAAACATTTAGCTTCCCTTTTTTGTAGATTATTTCAAAACCATAATCCAACATCTTTGTGACCCATTTTTTCTGATCTTCTAAAGATAGTATTTGTTCCAAAAAGTGTTTAAGACTATCATGATCATTTTTTACCTTGAAGTGTCTTCCCATTAGGTAAGGTTGCCATTACTTTAGTGCATGTAGTATTGCCAACATTTCCTTCCCATAAATAGCTTTCTGTAAATACTTTCCTTTGATTGGACGACTTTCGAAAGCAATGAGTCTTTATTCTTGCATTAAAACAACACCAATTCCATTTCCTAAGGCATCGCATTCCACAATAAAGGTTTTTGTGAAGTCTGGTGTAGCTAAGACTAGTGCTAAGAACATTGCCTCTTTAAGATGTCAAAGGCCTTAGTTGATTCAGGAGTCCATGAAAATTCATCTTTCTTCAATAATTTTGTTATAGGTGCTTCTATTTTCCCATAATTCTTAACAAACTTGTGATAATACCCTGTTAATCCAAGAAATCCTCGTAACTGATTTATGGTTGTGGGGACTTTCCATTCCTTAATGGATTTAATTTTGTTAGGGTCTACCTTAACACCCTCATGAGATACAATATGACCCATATCTTCCACCTCGTGTACTCCAAAGAAACATTTGGATGTTTTTGCATATAACTGTTTCTCCTCTAATAGTTTGAGCACCCTGTCAACATGTTGAACATGATCCTTCCAAGACATGCTGTAGATTAGTATGTCATTAAAAAAATACTAGCAAAAATTTTCTAGGGAAGGGTTTGAAAACAGAATTCATCAAACCTTGAAATTTAGAAGGTGCATTGGTAAGGCCAAAAGGCATGACCAAAAACTCATAATGACCCTAATGAGTTCGAAATGTTGTTTTCGGAATATCTTTAGCCTTCATTCTAATTTGATGATATCCTAAACGGAGATCCAACTTGGTAAAATAAATTGCTCCATGTAATTCATTCAATAATTCATCAATCACAGGAATGGGAAATTTATCTTTAGTGAGCTTATTGAGCTCCCTATAATCCGGACACATGCACCATGATCCATCCTTCTTGTGCACCAATACTAATAGAGCAGAGAAATAACTTTGACTAGGTTGAAGTATACCAGCCTCTAACATTTCTGCAATCATATGTTCAATTTCAGTCTTTTGGACATAAGGATATCTATAAGGCCTGATGTTTGGAGGGACACTTCCTGGAATCAAATTAATAGCATGATCACGATCATGAATAGGTGGGAGTCCTTTAGGAGTTTCAAACACCTTGGAATGATTGTCCAAGAATTTTTGGAGATCTAGAGAAATAATTGATTTTTATGTTGGAACTTCCAGTGAGCATAATTGTGTAATTACACCTCATTTTTCTTTCTTCAAAATCTTTGTCATGAAATTAGAGCTTATTATCTTTCCCGAATTCCCTCCTATACCCCATAATTTGACTTCATTTCCTTCCGAAATTGTTTTCAAGAAAAGTTCTTGAAAATTAAAAGCTATCGTCCCCAAAGATTGTAACCATTGTACTCCTAGTACAACATCAACATTGGACTATTCAATACATATTCCCCCATGGTTAGCTTGATATTATGACATTTTCCAGAGAAATTTATAGTTCCTCCATTTGCAACCATCACTTGACATTCTGGTGTTGGTTATAGGAAACAATTCAATTCCTTGGCTACCTTACAATGAATAAAATTATGGGTACTACCCAAATCAATCAACACTATTACCTTTTTCTTCTTGATATGTCCTTCTATCTTCAGAGTTTGAGGAGTGGTAATTCCTACCAATGCATTACACGATATGGTCAGACTCATTTCTTCATCTTCTAGGGTTGGTTCCTGGTGTGTATCCTCTTCCTTTGAAGCTGCTTGTTCATTTCCTTCCTCCTCTTCACAATCTATGTAAAATAATTTCTTCTCAACACACTTATGACCTTTAGTGTATTTTCTACCACAGCTATAGAAAATCTCTTTTGCTCTTTTTTCTTCCAATTGTTGTGGTGTCAACCTTGTAGGTTGTGGAAGTCTAGGAGTAGGAACACTTCCATCCTTATAGATGTGAGTGGTAGGCTTTCTTTTCGCCATAATTTTACATTCAATTTTTCTTGCCAACCTGAATGCCTTCTCCAATGAATCAGGTTCCCAAACACAAACCTCATGTTGGATGTTATCCTTTAAAGTACCTATGAAGACATCAATCCTGTGTTCCTCTGGAATATCAGTTACCCTTATATTCAATTTTTGGAAGTCCTCAATGTGCTCCACCACTAAACCCTTTTGTTTGATATTTATCAATTGGATAAAGAAAGTGTTGCTCTTTGTATCCTCATAATGCGCTATCATTTCCTCCGTAAAAATTGACCAAGTGACAATTATTTTACGGGAGCAAAGCCATCGATACCATACAAATGTACTTTGTTCTAAATGTAAATTTGCAATGCGTACCATTTGTGTGTTTTGCACATTATTCAGATCAAAATATTGCTCCATCTGTAGTATCCATGTTACGGGATCCTTGCCATCAAACTTCATCATATCCATCTTTGGAATATGGTGGTTCTTCCATCCAACATTAGATTTTATGAAATTACAATTAAAATTTATTTTGTTCTCTTCATGAGTTTCCTATACTATATTTTCGCCATTAAGGAAACATTTCTTGTATCAACTTTGTCAAACCTTCCATGTCCACTTTTAGATCATTCTTCAAGTTTTCCATGTTGTCTTTCATTTTTTCAGTGATCTTAGCTTCCATGTCATCCATCTTAGCTTCCATGGTAGCTTCCATGCCATCAATATTAGCTTCCATGCATTTATTCAAACCATCCATATTAGCTTCCACACTTTTCTTCAAAACTTCCATTTCATTTTTTGTTGATCTTTGCGAGAATGAAATTTGGAGCACTTGCCCTTGTAATTTTGACATGTCATGTTGCAGTTCTTCGTCTTCATGGGTCATATTAGAGCCTTCTGAAGGCTTAATTGGTGTTGAATTATTTTTAGGGGGAATTTTAGAATCCAATACTGATATCTATTCTAAAATATGCCCTTGGAATCAATTCAAACTAATTTTTCAAACAAGACTTATGCAATTCGAAAAAAATACACACCTTTTTCTCGCTTTTGATGAGCTCAATATTGAAACTGAATTATCTTTCTGATTTTGGATATTCAATATCTAAAATTTAGTCTTGTAGTAGCCCTCTGAATCATCTTTCGAATACCACAGGTCTGACATAATTTGGATTCTTCAAGACAAAGTTATGCCCAATCTCCCACGATGACTTTATTATGGACTGGTCGAGTAGAGCGAACTTGTATAGAGTGCCACGTGTCACTGTTTCCTCCTTTGGCTCTAAAATTCATAGAAAGGAAACTACATTCTGTGTACTTGCAGCCACATTTTACAGAATTCCAATCTGACGCTCAAAGAGAGAGTTATGACGATTTTCCCACAGTTACCTCTTTGAGATGAAATTTGGGAGCCTGCAAAACCCTAACATCCACAGATCATATCTTCGAAAATATTTCAAACCAACATCTGAAATTTGTACAAGAGGTTCCTCAAGATTTCGGCTTCGCTCTATACAAATTTCAGCTTCTGAACCTTCGTATAAAAAAGGTTATAGCGAAACTTACATGATGACCTGTTTTGAGCAGCAAAACCCTAGAATCCAAAGCTTTGATACCAAATGTTATGAAACCAGCTCCAAAAATAGAAGAAAAGAGAGATCAACGACTTAGAAATCAGCCACTTTGAGGGGGAAACCTCCAATACATTACATAAATGAATAATTCTTGGATTATACAAATGACAAAACCTTCTTCTATATAGGAGCCCATGGGGTCACAATATAATCCTATCTGACCTAACAATAATAATTTAAGGGCACAATAATAAAAATATTGGGGTTATAGGGGTACAGCAATAACAATAAGGGGGTTACACTAACAATAATAAGGGACTATACTAGTAATATAGGGACCTAACACTATATATATATAGCCTTGTAATGTGTTCGAATTACTGGATTTGATGCCGACTTGATCACCTTAAGGCCGATGGAGGCTCCATAAATCATATTTTACTCAATGCTTGACCTATTTGCATGATTTAAAAGCCCAATATGGATCAATTTAAACTTGCAATAATCTTATAGACAAAAAATAAAACCTAGAAGTCCATAAGTGGGAATTTGACCTAAAATAAATATGTCTCAAGCATGAAACTCATGCTTTAATAAGTCATTTAACAATAATATAAATTTATTTTCTTTACTCTTTTGACAAGTACAATAAGTATTGACTCAAGTAAAATTTATGAAGACTAAACCTAGTTACATTCTTCAACACTCCCTCTTAACTAGGGAGGTATTCATAACTCAATAGTACAAGGTAGATCTCAACTATATCAAGTATGAAGAATCTTTAGACACTTAAATCTCTCGGACTAGATTGTTGTCCAGGGAACTCTATCCATTGATCACTCAACAGTTTAGGCACTGCAATGCCATGAACTAGATTCCTAACTAGGGCAATCTATCCAAGTGGGACTAAGATGGACTAAATATTTCAGCCGCTATAGGTACCATCAAGAATACTTACTAACCATCAACCCAAGGAACTAGGTGCACATACACCCAATGTTACCCTCCCAACCAGACATCAACACAAAGTATCAACCCAATGAATTTCCATACTATACTTCACTCACAAAGCCTCATAACAATTTGATCCAACATAGCAAGGAAAACCAATCTCTCCCGATCAAACTGATTGGTAACCAACATGTTTTCAAGTCCTGTGAGAGATTCACCTGTGCAAACACAAACCCTAATCATTACTAATTTCAGATATATAATCAAAACAAGCTTGGGGGTTTCGATGTTTCCCTTCAACTAATTCCAGTAGGACTATCAATAGAATCTATCAGGAGAAGATTCATCTTCCTACTTTACATGTGGCAACATATCTTTTCATAGTATATTCTCCAAGCATGACTATGATTCTTACTCATGGTCTTCAATAATACTTATGACTATTAGTCCTTGTCTAGTGCATGACACATGAAGTAGAGAACCATAACAATTTCTTATTTTATCCAGGCTCCCTCTTAATCTAGGGAGGTAAAATTCTATCCAGACTTCCTTTTAATGTAGGGAGATTTAATTTCTTCTTTAGGTGTTGGATAATCTTTCATGGATTCCATCATTTTCATCATGCTTATTACCTTCTCATATTCATGATGTACCCGAACAACTTTGGATACAAAGTAAAATAAAGACTATAGAAGCATAAAGTTAGCCATATTAGAGTTATAGAATCATTTGCAACTTTATACATATCAGATACCCCGACAAGAGACATGTACTCTTCAACATTTCGATAGGGAATTTTTTCATAAACCGAGACTAGTTTACAATGTCTTTCATTCTATCTTGGGTTTCAATGTTTATTTCAAAGGTATAATATACCTTGCTACAACATTAAGTAAACCATAGAACCAATATAGATCTACAATATATCTTACAACCTTTAGAATTCACATGTTAGAATTTCAAATAGGGATTCATATAAGTCCTACATTTCATATAAAGGAGTCAATCAAGATTAACCACAACTCAAACATTGGCATGATCAGCTTTCACTAGAGTTGGATGCATACACCAGATTTCAAATCAATTATCAAAACATATGATGAAGAGTTTCTTCTAGGGTTTAATATAAATCCTAGAATTCAATAAACACATCATAATTAACTTCCACTAGGATTAGATGTAAACCCTCTATTTTTCGTCTATAAATTCTCAACACACATTATATAGATTCATATTAGCATATATACTAGAGAATTTAACCATTACTAGGATTTATTTATAGACCCTAGACTTTTCAATCATCATCCTAGATCTTTCAAACTTTGACTAAGGTTTATTCTCAAACCCTGTATTCTTAGGACCATTAGAAAATGGTTCAACACACATATCTAGGAGATCACCATATTAAGTGTTATGGTCCTATAAATTATAAATAATTAAGGTGATTGAGTATTTTGTTTCAGTAATCTTACATTGTAAATACTTTTCAATATGGAAATGATTTCCAAAAAAAAGTATATATAAAATAAAATGAAAAGAGGGTATATCTAAAAAAATGAATAAAGACAAAAAGGCAAAAAATAAAGAAAAGTTGAAAAATAATATAAAAAATAATAATAACCCCACAAAAGAAAAAATAGAAAAAATAATACTAAGAGTGTTGCAAATTCAAATGGCACTATTGATAGATTATTTTTCTTTATGTCATCATCAAATACGATTGTGTGAAGCCTGTTTAAAAACACCACAATGACTAGATAATTGTTCAAATCATACAGCTTAATCATGATTGAACAATTGTGAATTTTTGTTAATTGGGTTAGAAAATAAAGATTTGCCAAACAATTTTATCTTGGTAAATCAGTAGTTAGGTAGAAAATGAAATTGATTCAACTGCTTAATCTGAATCAATAGGAGAAATAAGTGATAAAGTAGATTATATTTTTAGTAAAAAAAGTGATGTGGATTTGCTAGCCTAAATGCACCCTTAAAAGAAAGAAGAAAAAATGTTAGTCTAGCAAAAGAAATAAAATTCAATGGGTAGGTAGAAGTGTTTTTGAGGCTTGAAAAGAATTAAAATGGTTATCCTAAGTTTGGTTTTCAAATTTATTTATGCACATAAGAAGGAAAAAATTGTTAAATCATTTTATCATAACTCTAAAGCATTTGGGCACATAAACAAAATATTGGCACATTTACCATACTATCTAAATTTTTTACTTTGATTAAACCTTCCGCGACCCTACAACCCATAAAGTCATATCACTTTAAAACCTGCCCATATCTCCATAATCCATTTCATTCACCTCTAGATCTACGATCCACGTTAGCTCCCCCCCCCCACTCCATCCGAGCTTTACCGCCAAGGGGGGGTCCGAAAAAAGTTGTTTTAGGTTTCAGGCCCACGACCATGTGGTGTTTCTCTGCAGTTCGCACCCCCCTCCACTCATACCATTTACCACCCTATATGCCCCCCCGAAAACTACCTTTCCCACAAAAGTAAAACCACTTACCTATTTGTTACACCCGTCAGTCCCATCGTGCCAGCTCACATATCAGTTTTCAATCTTATCCCTTCCCACGGTAATTGATCTGTTAATGCATTCAATTAAACTAATGATCGTTAATATAACACATCCATGCCATAATCAACGAAAAAACCTAATTGTTTATAAAAACATGCACTATAAACCAATTTAACCTTTACTCTGCTCATTTATATGTGATTTCCATTTTTTTGACAGGTTTACAAAGCTCCAGTTCGATTCATCATTTCATCATCGACCAAAGCCACTGCATCCACCTCACCTCCTTCAACCATTTTTACAACTTTGGACAATCCTGATAAACCTGCTCCTTTCTAAAAATTCTGTGAATTCCTCTAAAACAGTTAAAGATGCCTCCTAAGAATAAAAACCAGGAGAAGCCATTTAACCCTTTGATCCATCCTCTTGTTTATTTATACCATGTCCCCCTAGCTAATAAATACTATAAAGTCCATGAAACTCTCTATGAATTCGAACTATTTGAGATGTATTTCTCTTTAGAGGATAAATATATAGATAAATCAAATGATATTGGCCCGTGGGAGTTAAAATTCCCTCACTATATCTTCCCCCACACTTTCAGTGCCCCTGAGTTCATCCGGAAATGTCAAGCTTGCTATATACCCAGTCAAAGAGCCATCATTGCCCCCACAGGTGAAATTCTCTTCACCATCACTGCACAATCCATCAATCAGATGATGGAAGGCCCTTCTGTGGAAAATAGCACCCCTTTCTCCTTAGAAGCCCTCAATGAATTGTACCAGAATTTGGATTTTGTCAAAAGGGAAAAAACCTTTGACCTTTTCCTAGTTGAAGACACTCTGCTGCCTACGAAGAACCCTCCATACCCTTCCTCAATATTCCCTAACAAAGAAAATCATGCATACCTCCTTGGCTACTATTCTGACCAGTGGATAGATGAGTCCATCATAGGTTTCCTCTACATATTTTTCCATAGATTCTAAACCATCTATCAACTTCAATTTTAGCCAATTCCTAGTAGATAGTATTCATGACCAATTTACCAAATTTCAGACAGAAGAGGTGTTAAAATATTCCTCTGTTTTAGTTTACATGTTTTTGTATTATCGGGAAGATAGGTTTAAATTTTCTATGCAGAAATTGGATGAAGATGGAAATCAGTAGTCAGTCATCTTCTAGACCACATTAGTAATGAAAAAGCATAAAGAGTATTCATACAAATAGTTCAACTAACTATTTGTACATCCAAATATGAGCCTTCTGAGCAGTACAACTGAGCCAAGAATTAATGAAGATATCAAAAGGATTTTTTATTTATCAAATCAATCCAAAACAAGGTATTGATATTTATACCAAAACTACACAAAGTTGAGAGTATATGGTTGTGAGCTTGCACCTTACAAGCTTCCAAAATTCCTCCCAATGAGGATTTTTTATTTCGAATACATTAGAAAAATGTTGAATGCTGATGAAATCCACTTTGTATCAGCAAAGAACAAATCCCAGTTTAGAATTAAAACACAAATTGGGCCATTCATTTGTAACAGTAGATCATCAGGTGAGGAAGCACACAAAATCTTGAAGGAAATGAACTTCATCCTAAGCTTTACCTGGTCCTATGATCCTTTGGGAAGCATCTCAAAACTAAGGGTAGAAAAAAATACTAAACCTTATATACACACCCATAGGCCAAAGATAGAGAAGTACATGAACTAGTTGGAGTGGGGTGAAAACACTTTGCAGGAAGCTGAGGAGCATCTAGTCTCAACCTCAACATCACAGACTCTTGTCTCACAGGAAAAAGCATGGAAAAGACAGATAGAAGAAGAGTCACCTTCAGTGACTAACACTACAAGCAATTAGTTCAAGATAGTGTATAGAAAAAAGACCAAGCTTAATCCCAAAGCCAATATAGACAAATATTCAGAACATGAGGTTGTTATAATCACTAAGGAGACACCTTCATCTTCTCAAGTTGGTGGCCAATCCACCCTTTCTCCTACAACTTCTTCAACTTCATAGGACCAACAACAGGTTATTCAAACAACTAAGGTTGTCAAAGGGGAGAAAGAGAAAACAGTCTTTGATATATTCAAAGAAATAAAATTGAAGAATGAAATCTTGAAGAACATCACATATAGCCAATTCTAGAAGCAGAATTCTAGTTCTCAAAGTAGGTTGTTGTCAGCATTTGACTCTGAGAAAGGTAAAATGAAAATGGCCTTTCTTGAGGCACATATTTCACAGCCAAAGACAACAACTGATTACAAGAAGACTTCTTTTTAGTTTGACATAAAAGACATTCATCCCATTAATCAAATGGAGATGCACAAGAAAATAGGTGAAATGATCTCCCTTACCTAGAATAACACAACAATGAGTCTCTCTAAGTTGCAGGTTTCTTTGGCCAACATTCGGTCACAACTAAAAATGGATAAAATCTCCTCTATTGCTAAGGATACAAGGATTAAATCCTTAGAGGACTTGGTGTTTAAAATAGGATATGATCCCTCTAAAATGAATTCCCTAGAGGAGATAATTAAGAAGAAGAATGTTGACATAGCAGCATTGAGAAAATAGATGAAGCTATCAACTACAGAAGACCCTCTCACCAAGGACATTGAAGAAACAGAGTCTCAAAAGACTGATATGATGAAGCTCATCATGGTGCAAAATGCACAGTTGAGACAAACGGAGACAGAAATGGAAAATATAATTAAAGAGAGGGAGTAGGCTGCAAAATTTTCCATGGTTCCTTTGAACGTTGTACCTATTACAGCCATCCCCACAACTAAAAATTCTACAACACAAAAATCAGATGGTGCAGAACAGTTGACAAAGGCAGTGGCAAATCTGTCTATTCATACAGAGCAAATCAAGAAGCTGCAGGATCAAATCAAAGTGTTGCAAGACCATAGATCAAGGACTGAAGCCTCACATTCAATAGAAACACAGAGAGCTCAAAAATTAATAGAGAGATTGTAGAATTCAAAGAGAGAATCAGCCATTGGACAAAACTTGGCCAAGCCAAGGAAATCATCTGGGCATATATTATTAATTCCATTAATGAAATCTAGCCCTGCATCCATATTATTTTTGAACAAAATGAGTTGATAAAGAAGGCCAATGATGCTATCACAAATATCAAAGAGGAGCTCGGGGATATGCATACTACAGCTAATAACATTATCAAGTTTTTGAACTCCATGAGTTAGATGACTTCGGAGTAGATCATAGAATAGAGACCATCTTAGAAGTGAAGAGGAATCTTACCAAGAAGAATCTGGTTGTTCAGTTGGAAGAGAAATTTCATGGCTTGGAGATAGCAATAAACATGATTTTCAACGGGATAAAGCCTTTAACACATAAGGGTTTTCCTTCTCTGTTTATTATTAATGATAAGTTGATAGCTCAGGAAGACTATATGAATAAATTGAAAGAAAATTCCAAGGACAACACCAAATTCTCTAGCATTAAAGGCAGTATGACAGACATAACATTTCTGGAGGCAATTAGAAATAAATTTTTCTTTCAACATGAGGTAAATCACATCTTCATGGTAAAGCCTAACTTTGCCAGATATTCTGAAGTGGATGATATTTAATGAAAGGTAATTAAATTGACTATCCCAGATGAATATCGATGGGATAAATTGAGAAAATTCAACTACATCCAGCACATCATCCAGCACACCAGCCAGCACAACCTAGAAATAGGTCCACTCAACAACTGTTTCCTCTAAAATAGTGCCAGTGTTGTAGATTATCTCCATCGAGCCTCTTATTTTGTCACAGCTAGAGTTTATTGTTCAATTTTTTGCTAATAATAAATTTTCTGTTGAGATAGTGTTAATGTAATATGTTGGGGTTCCCATGTTTTGGCCAGGTTGATAAGACCAAAAGATGAGACAACATCAGAACCACTTTGGGATCTTAGGATCTAGCCCTCTTGGATCTAGAGAGGGATCTCTCTATAAAGGCAAAGAATAATGTATCTTTGAAAGCTCGAACTGAGATATTAGGCTAGGTATGAAGCACAAGGGGTTTTAAATGATTTGGTTGTTGGGTTGGAGATCATTAACTGAGAAGGTTATAGGAAAAAGGAACAAAGTAGCAGGATGTTTCAGCAAAAGAAGATGGGTCAAGAAAGTGTCAATCCATTGGGCTATGGAGTCATGAAAGGAGATTACTTGCAAAGCAATTATCCAAGTTTTTCATAGGGCAAGTCATCTATACTAAAGGATCTTTTAGGTAGATGGTGAGATGGAAACATTAAGGAGTGAAAGAATGAAAGAAACTAATGGGAAGTCTAAGATCAGGTCAGAGGTCATTTAACTCCAGGTCTGCTTTGGCATACTTCAAAGGAAACTCTCATAAAAGATACAAAGGGTATCTTAAGATCATATCAGAGATCATTTAACTCCAGATCTGCTTCAGCGTACTCAAAAGAAAGACAGTCCACCGGTCCTCATAACCGCTTTCAAAATAGTAGAGAACATATAAGATAAGACAGAGAGCAAGGCCTGAAGATTAGAGAAGGACTTTCAACCCTCAATGCTTTAGCACTAACTCAAAGGATATCATCATGAGAAACTAACTCCAAATTCAGACATCAGTAAGCAAGGTCCAGCCCATTACTATACTGGTTAAACTATGATGAATTAGCTCTAAGATACACAACTTAGCAGAAAACATCAAAGATAAGAAGAGCAGGAAAGCATTAGGGTACCATGCAGGGGTATATCCTACACAAAATTTACTGACTCTTATCAGAGAATAATGAACAATATGATTAAAATGAAATAAGACAATTGCAGTAAGGAAAAACGTCACCAGTAATATAGACCAAGATCCTGTGAATCTACTTGATTAATTGGTGTGCAAAACCAGTTACATACTTTGAACTCAATGGCCTTTACAATCAGACTTCTCCTCCCAGCCTACTAAATTATAAACTACTCATCTAATTCCCCAATAACAGTTCTACACCTAATAGAATCCTTATCAACCAACCAACCCTTTGTAATGAATTTTTGATGAATATTTATAGGTGAATGAGGAAGTAGTAGAAGAGATAGTAGGCCCAATTGAATGAAGAACTTAATTTTTCTTGGCCTCTAGGAGGCTTGGAGGGTAAGCAATGACAGTGCTCCATGCTTCATTTAATGGTTCTTGCTTGTACTTGTACTCTGGCTATCTGTCTTTGACCTTTGGAACAAGTAAAGGGGTATAAATTCTGTAGGTTCCCATACTTTCATTACTGCAGCATCTGCTCTTTGAAGCTTAATGTACGAGAAAATTGACCTTTGGGGCTGTTTTATCTTTAAGATAACTCTGCTGACAATTTTCTAACAGTTTGAAATAACTGTTCAGCTGTCTTTATGTAAATATCCTCTGTTCTAAAAATAACCAGGCCCTCTTTGTTTTCTGTGAGGCTGCAGGTGTCTTTTGATGGCTAGAGAGGGTTCAAATGGCTTTTGGTGTAGCGGTGGAGGCTTCTTGGAATGATGGCCTTTTTGTCCTTTCCTTAAAACACCTTTATTTTAATTTTAGGCATGTGTTTCATCCTTTATTCATTGAATCGCATCCTTTAATCTTCAATAACGTGCTTTAAATCTCTTAATCCTGTCACTAATGCTCTTTTTGTTTCTATCTCTGACTGTTTCTGTGCCTGAGCAGGTTTTGGAGGCGTAGGAGGGTTTGACCCGGGTTAAACACTGATATTCTTGATAAAACATGGCTAAAATCTCTTTAATAGTGTGCTTCCATGCGTTTAGGCTATGATAAAGCCTCTCTGTGCTCCTAGATTACTCTGTCTGTGCTTGTGTGACAGAGTAGTTTTATTACTGCCTGTAACCATGCAAAAACAATCAACCATGTTATAAAATCCTCAGGGAGAGGGAGGATGTTGTGGAGGATGGATGAGCGATGGCGGAGAGGTGGATGCAGGTGAAAAAATGGTGAAAATCGGGGCAGAATGGCGAAAACCAGGCCTGCAGAAGTTTTGGTGCGAGAAAGATTTTGGGCCGTTAGATTAGGTCTAACAGTGGTGATCGACGACTAAGATTCATTGATGAAATCATTTGGTGGATAAAGAAGGAATGATGGGCGGAGGGTCTCATCGTGGCCGTCCGATGAAGAAATCGAACGATGGAGATCAATGGACGAGATTGGTGAGGGGCATATGTGAATGGCGTGAGAATAAGTCTGGACCGTTAGATCGTAAAGATCTACGGTCTAGATTAAGCGATAAAACACATGGCGGAAGAGGGTGGTAAGACAAAAACCACTAGTGGTATTCGTGCGGGTTCGAGGGCGGTTTATGGTTTTGCCCAAAGTTGCGCGATAACTTTCAATGTGCACCACATGTCCAGGCAAAAACCACTTATATCGCGCAACTTTGGTGCATTATCGTTCGAGCAATAAATCTACGTGATATGTCTATGAACTGTCTGATGTGGGACGGTGAGATCTGACGACGGAGATGAGGTGCGATGGGGGAGAGGTGTGAGAGTGGAGGTGGTTCATCGGGCTTAACCACAGCCGTTGGATCTGTTAAATGGATGGCTATGATTGCATCTCAGGGCGGAGTTAAACCAATGGGAAAATGGAAGGGGAAACGCTCGATCGTTCACAACCATCGATCTGTGGAGATCGACGATGCATGTTGACCCAGATCATAATCTGTCGGAGTGAATAAAACACAGGTAAAAAGGAGTTTTGCTGCGGTTTTTAAATATTTTTAGAGCTCGGACCTTGGGTTTTTATTTCATGGAGGGTGGGCTAGGGAAAACAAGCCCTGAGGGGTTTAACCTTTAATGAAGTGGAAAAAGGTGCTTTAGGCCCTTTTTAAAAGGTTTTTGTGATTTTTTAGCGGAGGATATCCTTTCTAAGCACCTGGTTTCGAATTTATGGTTATATGAGGCCGAGGCTGCAGAATGTAAGACCTCAGGAGCTTAAGCCTGATACATTGTAAAAAAGAGTATTTTAAGCCAAAATCAATGCTTTTCAAGACTATAAGAAGGGTTCTGGTAGAGGAAAGAGGGGGTTTTTAAACCAGATAGAGGGAGCTATAAGGTTTACATAGGATTTAGGATGGGATGGAGGGTTAGTGAGGGGATTTTGAAAGGTGGAGAGGTGATGAAAAATGGAAATTTGGAGGGCATAAAATAGGGCAGATGGGGGCCTTTTTTGACAGCAAGTTCTTCACCAAACAACAAGGCTTTTTAAATGGAAACAACAGTGAAGATTTCTCAAGGAGTAGAGGAAACATAGAGGCTTCAAGGATGAAAAATTTTCGAGGGAAATTTTTCTCTTGAAGGCTCAAAAGAATATTTAGCCACCTGTTTACTTCCCAAAAATTTATGGGTGGCTAACATAATCAATTTTGTAAATTTTAGTATAAATACTTCACTGTTCAAAGTATTATAGGTTGATTTCTGTGTATATTTTCCTACTGAGCATTGTAAAGTTCAGGTCTGTTGGAGCATAAATAACACAAGGACTTATTACAGGATTCATGTGGTGTATTCATTGGTGAATTTTTTCTTTTTTAACTGTGTTATTTCACTGTTTTTCCTTTCCCTGTAAAACTGAAAAATCTTAATTGTCTAACAGACACTGTGGTGAATAGCACATGTTGATTAGAGCACCTTATTCTGGTTGTTTGCAATTTATATGTTTTCCACTAAAGTCAGATTAAAGAATACTTAATTTCTTTTCAATCTCTACTGAAATTCACACTTCTTCCACATCCACATCTCACTTAAAATCTTAAAAGATCTAGTTAATGCAACCTAGCTTGCCCTATGATAACCCTTTCAAATATTTATGCAAAACCAGTTATATTTTGACTCCATAGCCAAATGGGAATATATTCACTGAATCAAACAAACAATCAAGTATAGACATAACTAGCCTAAGATTTATTAAAAACAAAGTTAAATTTTGATCCCAACTTCCAATGAGGTTTTGATGTTGTCCTTTGTGTTTATTCTCACAATATCGTAAGTTACAGAACGATAACAATAAGCACATCATATGTTAGTCAACATTAATACATTAGATATATGTTGTCCTAGACTAGGCTAGGGATTTAATCAAGAGAACATATACCTAGGGTTTCACTCCTAGGACTTTCCATAATGATTTTTCGTGTAGGCCTAATCAAAACCTAAGGTTTCAGTTCATTTCCAAAGAAAACCCTCATTATATCACACTCCAAAGGTTCAATATTTCTAACAACATCATTTCAACTCCAACAATTTTAGAGCTTCCGTGATCATATCAAAATCCCAAACTCGAGATTCATAAATATATCAATCAAAAGTGACAATTTCTTCATAAATAGCCCTAAATAGGTTTATGGTTTCACACATTATCAACATACCCTTAGGTTAGGTTTTTCCAGAGAACCTCATTAAGGTTCTATTTATAAACAAAATCATAGGTTTGTAAGGTGATTAGGTTCATCAGATAATAAATCATCCAAAACAAGAATCCTTTTAGGATTCAGTAGAGCTAGACATAGCAACAATTAGTAACATAGAAATGGATCTTTCATGGAGAGTGACAATACTATATATTTTCAATACATACCTTCGATTCTTTGACAAACCTTTTGAATTTTGTGGTCTCCTTATTTGATCCTTGAAGCCTTCTCCATCATTCTCGAACATCCAACAGATTGATTCCTACATAAGGAACATAAGTAGAAAAGTGATTAGTATTTAGTATAATCAAAATACTAAATAAGTACATGAAGAAAAGTATAGGGAATAAGATAATTATCTTGAGGAGTTTTTGTGGGCTCCCTCCCAAGCTTTGAGGGAAAACCTAAAACTTATAAAATAAATAAATACATATCCAAGAAGATGTTAAACCTATACTACATAAAAGGTACAAATAAAATATAGGAAGGAAGCGAATTAGTAGTGAAAGTCCCTTAGATATTGTTTGGGCTTTGCTTTCTTGAGATATGATGTTTCTTTAGCCATGATTGCATGATATCTATCTCTTTTTTTCTCCTAGGGTTTTCAAGGAAATCACTCCTGTAGTGTCCCATCTTGTGAAAATGGTAACACTCAATCTTTGACATATCAACTTTTACTTTGGTGCCTTCTTATTGAATCCTCCTTTATGAAGAGAAACATAAGCATTTGAAACTTCTTCATTGTGGGTTACCATGGAGACCCTTAGCTCTTCTTGACTACATGTTTTCCATATCTCCTCAAAGGTGGGTGTTTCTTTGCAGCTGTTGAGAGATGAAGCAAAAGAACCCTAAGTAGGTGGTAATCCCAGAATGGATGTAATCACTAGCTATTTTTCTAGAACTATTTCATCAATGACAAGAACCTTATCCTTGTCCTTTATGCCTTCAACAATAAAAGCTATAGTTATTAATTCCAGTTCTCTGTACTTTTCCCTATTAACATCACTTGATTCTTCTATAGGCCTTTTCATATTTCATTTGACTAAATATAAGACCTTCTTCTTTTCAAGGATGACATCAATCGTTCTCTTCCAAGAGCTATAATTTTTAGCTCCTTCAATCTTGTTCTCTCCCTTGATAGAGTTATAAATCTTTCTTGAAGGTAGTGAATACTTCTTTCCTCTAGTGTACTTCTTATGAATTCCTTGATCAAGTCCTTGAGACTTCCTTTTCCTCCTTTCTTCACCAAAGCTCTAATACCATGTTAGAGAATTAGAAAGGCAAAAATATCATCTTTTTCTTGATTATTTACTTGTGATATTCTTTAGTTATTATAATGTTATTCTTATCTCTCTTCTTATCATTTCATCAAGAAAATATCAAATCAAACACACATAGATCAAGGACACCAGATGTAGGCCAGTCGCTAGTGAAAAACCCCCCTCGAGGGGAAAACCCAGTTAGTAATTTTTCCTTCAATAGTGATTTCTGAGACTCTAGACCTTGACCTCGACTTCCTCCACACCAAGTCCTCCTTTCTTTTGATCCTTTCTGAATCTGTCAGTAGCAGTAGCAGCACTATGATGACCTGGAACTTTGACCTTGCTTCTTTATACTTCTATCTTGAGGTAGATACTTTTATCTATCTTCAAAGACTTTGATTTAGGCCCAATACAACTTCTCCAAGCAGAAAAATTCAACAAAACAAACTTCAACTTCCTCCTCTCTTGGAAGCAACTGATGAAAAAAATTTTGCAGTAAAACTTTGAGAAATTTGATCTCCCAAACAACAACTCTAAATGCAGAGAGAGTGGTGCCAAATTTTTATTTTTCTTCAACTTTATAAGTGTGCCAAAAACCGAATCCAAAAAGTCCTCCTTCATTTCACAATCTCCCCTTGTTGCAGCCATAAAATGAAATTTCTGTGTTGCACTGAGATGCCTCCAAGTTAGTTCAATCTTCTTGTATATATAGCCTTCTGATGGGTTCGAACTACTAGATTTGAGGTCGACTTGATCACCTTAAGGCTGAATTGATTTGGAGGCTTCATAAATCACATTTTACTCAATACTTGACCTATTTGTATGATTCAAAATCCTAATATGGATCAATTTAAACCTGCAATAATTCTGTAGAATCATAATAAAACCTAGAAGTCCACAATTGGGACTTTGACCTAAAATAAATAAGACCCAAGCATAAAACATGTGCTTTAAT
Organism: Pinus albicaulis; assembly: GCA_034641835.2. Classification (NCBI taxonomy): domain Eukaryota; kingdom Viridiplantae; phylum Streptophyta; class Pinopsida; order Pinales; family Pinaceae; genus Pinus; species Pinus albicaulis. Next base: position 1,261,417,823 of record CM076572.1, read on the forward strand.
AATTCATTAATAATAATATATATTTTTTTATCTATTCTTTTGACAAGTACAATAAGTATTTACTAACCTACAATTTATGAAGACCAAACCTAGTTACCTTCTTCAACAAGTTGTAACCAAAGATTCACTAATTTCACCCCCAACTTGGGTCCATATTTGTTGCTACTAATTTGAAAAAAAATTGTGAGATTAAACCCTACATGTAAACTCAACCAACGAATCAAAAAAATATTATTAGAGAGGATCATTGATGAAAGGGGAAAAAAATATTCCAAACTGATGTTGGTGAAGGAAATCGGATAGTAAAGAAGCAAAATGAGGGAAGGTGAATAAATTGCAGAGGGTTTGGTTTTTTTGATCTTGATTTTAAATGGAGCAACCATGAGTGCGAATTTCATGAGTGTGGATGATCAATATGGCATTTAATCAAATATACACAAATTTTAACAGTAGGAAGGGGTTCCAATGGCACCATTCCTACATTTCCAGTCCAATATGAGACTGCTTCATGCGAGCCTGACCTATCAGACGTGTTGTTTGGTGGAGTAAAGGAGGCCTGTGGAGGGTGAGGAAATGATGCAAGCTCCATTCACATAATCAAACTATTTCATGTCCTTGCAAATTGGATATATGCAGCACATGCTCAGAATGCCTTGAAAATCCCTTCTCCATCCCAATCACCTTATTTGGTGTCTTCGACTTTTTCATCTTTAGTTGATATTCCTGTGCTGCTAGATGATTCTCAGGCATGTGAAAACAAGTTGTAGAATTCTTTCAAAAATAAGGGAATCAATATTACCCAATCGAATGCTTGCTATAATCCTATATTGTGTCCCTGTGGTATTAAGATTCACGAAATGAGCAATTTGAACTCTCTAGAGAGTGACTTTGGGAACTCCAAAATGCATAAAAATTCTTCCAAAGTGTCTAGTTTCAAAAATTTGGAGAGACAATATATGAATCACTCTTATGCAGGGTGCTCAATGTGTTTGAATTCACTTCATAAGGTGATTATTTGAAAAAATTAGGTGTTAAATTTTCAGCAATCTTAATTTAAAATTTTGTTATTGATATTTTGATTGAGCTTGTTGTTGTTTCCCATAAGCGCTTCTTCAAGAAATAATAACAACAGTGGAGAACACAACCCTACAGAAAAAATCAACGATGGACTAGTTACTCATGTGTGAATCCTCCTTCTCGTGGTGGTGTTTGAAAAAATAGTAGCACAACGTGTGCCACATGTCATGACCAATGCTCATTTGATGATAGTGGAAACGAAGAAGAGGGAGAGGTAAAGGATTGTGGTGGAAAGAAGGAAACCCATCCACAAGAGAAACATTGAAACTATGGCTTCAATAAATGAAGAGAAACATCGAGTAATAGGCACAAATTTCTAGTGAGGTAGATGGCATCTTTGAGAAAACAAAGCAGGATGCAATGAGCAAGAGAATCCACACACCACTGCACAGGATGGAAAATATGGGGAGAAAATCAATAAACTCATGAATAGAAGGGAAACGACAATGTGCAAGAGAAACAAAATCATGGTTCTAGTTTACGTAAAAGTTTTAGTTGAGACATTGCAGTGAAAAATGAAAAATAAAAATCTCTATGGTTTTTTCTTTGTACACATATTATTATATTATTTCATGTATTTATATTAATGATATCACTTATTATTTTTAATTGTGTCACTTTACACAACTTACTCAACTATATTTATGTGTTATAATTAATTTATGTGATATGAAGATTCCTTACACTTGATTTTTTAAAGTTTAATGGAAAATATAGCTATAAGCTTGATAACCAATAGTATAAGCCTCTTATTTATTTATGATAAATATGATCCTCTCCACCTCAAGAAATTTACCAAGAAACGTGATGTGTTTATACCAAAGTAACTACTAATACACAAATTTTTTACTACATAGAGTCCCTCCATGTGAAATGTATACCTGATTTATAGTATGAAGACTAGTAATAAACATAGTGTGCCAATGATATTCTATACTAAACCTTGAGGTCATATTAGGAGACAAATTAATTCCCAATGCATCCTTCCTAGCAGTGGAAAATGATGGGATCTAGTGTAGCTACGGAAAATCATGGGATCTACTGTTAAATGGCTGGTGAATGATTAATAAGCTCTCATATAATGAAATAAACCTTTTGTATGAGGTTTGAAATAACAACATATGTCTGGAAACGTTAATACCCATTCCATTTATTGTAATATATATGTTCTTTCATCTAACAATCATTTTTATGTTTATTTATGTCGTATATCATGTTACAGCCCAATGAGTGCACTCGCAGAAGCATAAGTATAATCTCTTCTTGTAAGGTAAGACATTTCTTTTAGGACCTTCCCAACACAATGACTAGGGATAACCTTCCCTTCTTTTTCCACCGTATATTTTTCTTTTTGAAGGATTTGGAAGCATGCTTTCAACTGGTATGGCTATGATAAATTCTTAACATAACTATGTTATTGAAGGGTTATTGAAGGGTGGATGTAATATTCCATGCTACCTAGGCTTGATAGCTAGAAACCATAGTTTGGAACCATAATATAAATTCACTGGGTTTCTTAATCTAATGGGTTTATATACCTTGAGTTTATAATATTAATCCCTTGGGTTTCATAATATTCCCTTGGGTTCATAATCCCTTGGGGTTTTAGTATTAATCCTTTTGGTTTATAATAACAATCCCTTGGGTTTATAATATGAATCATGCTAAACCATGGTCAATCATAGCCAAGCATGGTCAATCATGGTCAACCATGTCTATTTTAGTGTTTACAATATTTATATTAGGGTTTATGTACGTTGGGTTTATAATATTAGTCCCTTGGGTTTAATATTATTTACTTGGGTTCATAATCCCTTAGGTTTTAGTATTACTCCCTTGGGTTTATTATTCTCATGGATTCAAATTCAACCATGGTCAATCATAGCCAATCATCGTCAACCATCATAAAATGTCGCATTTCAAAAGAGTTTGTCTGAATATGAAAATCAGCCATGGTCAACCATGGTCATTAACCATGGTCACATTGTGTCAAACATTGTCTCATGGTACAACGTCACATTATGACAACCATGGTCAATCTTGGTCCAACATCTCATTTTTACACAAATTTTCTCAATATCAAAATCAACTATCATCAATCATGGTCAACCGTGGTTGAATAGAACATTGTGACAAAGATTATCTCAATATGAAAATCAACCATCGTCATCTGTCGTCAACCATGTTTGTTTTAGGGTTTATAATATTTATTTAAGGATTTATATAGCTTGGGTTTACAATATTAATCGCTTCGGTTTATTAGTACCTTGGGTTTATAATACCAACCCCTTGGGTTTATTGATCTAAGGTTTCATATTCTTAGGGTATAATAATATTTATAGGGTATATAATATTATTCTGAGGGTTTAGTATAAATCCCTTGGGTTTATTAATACATGGTCCAATAGCACATTGTGACAAAGATTGTCTTAATATGAAAATCAACCATCATCATTCATGGTCAACCATGTTTGTTTTATGTTAGGGTTTACAATATTTATCTAAGGGTTTATTTATCTTAGTGTTTAATTAATTTTGAATTAATTATTAATAATTAATGAATTATTTATTTATATTTATTTATTAATAATGATTTAATACAGTTAATAGTAGTCCCTTGAGTTTAATATTATTCGCTTGGGTTCATAATCCCTTGGGGTTTTATTATTAATCCATTGGATTTATTATTCCCTTGAGTTCATTGTCAACCATCATCAACCAAGGATTGTCTCAATATGAAAATTGGCCACGATGATCCATGGTCAATAAGCATGGTCACATTGTCTCATGGTCCAATATCACATTATGAAAACCATGGTCAACCTTGGGTTTATTATTCCCTTTCATTCATGGTGAATTTAATTATTAACTATTTAATGATTAAATGAATTATTTATTGTTTACAAAATTATTCTAGAAAATCACATTATCATTTAAAGGGCCGACGTGTTTCGAACTACCCAGTGTAGCTCATCATCACTCGGTAGTTCGAAACATGTCGGCCCTTTAGATGATAATGCGATTTTCTGGAAGATTTTGTAAATAGATATGGATCACAGAAGTTTACTCTCTCAAAAATTATTTATTGTTTAAATAATTAACAATATTTTTGACAAAAATCTTTTAATTAATAAATTAAATTAAAATATAATATAATAATAAAATATATTAAAATTCTATTCTATAAAACTAATAATAAATAGATTATTAGATAATTTCATGGAAATTAATTAAATTATTTTTTTCCCTTTATAAGTCAAACTAGTCATTATATTATAACGACTAGTTGGATCTTCTCTTCGTCTATTTAAACTTGTTTCCACGATATGATATCTCATATTGTCTTGAAGATTAACTATACTGGTTGGTTTGAAGTGCGTCGAAAAAATATGCTCATGTGTGATTATCACCAAAAGTCGCTCTATACAAATTATGGATCGCAGAAGCCAAATTTCAAAAATATTTATATTAATAAATATAATTAACAATATTTAATATGTTAATTTAATATTAATATATTAATTTAGAATATTAAATTTACAATATTAATATTAATATTAAATTTAATATATTATTATTATTATTATTATTATCGAAGTTAATATTAATATTAATATTAATTTTAATACTAATATTAATATATTAATATTAATATTAATATATTAAGATATGAATTTAGCATACTAGATTTATAATGTAGCATATACTAAGTGTCAACGCCTATGGCGTATATCAACCACATTTATTAGTGTGGTTGTGCTAGTTTATTTGACACGCATGTGACAAGTGTATATTATAAATTCTAATGGAATTTATTTGTTAATAGAAGATATGTTTGTTGTACATATACCTAATTTATTTGACATCCTCGTGACCTCGTCAAAAACCACAAAAAACAAATAAACTGATGCTTAATTTGACCTCGAAAGGCTTTCCTCCATGTAATTCGAGTTGACCACTGAATAACCCTTAACACTATTCATGCATCTAAATAACCCATACTCTTGTTGGCTTTCTCCACTAGATTTTTCTGTTGCGGTCCACGGATGCCCTTCTAACTTAGCACAAAATTTCTCAGGTCATGCAAGTTTCACACCCTTATGATTTTTGAACTCATGCAATCCACTGAAACTTGTCCCAAATTTTCAGGAAATCCACTAAAACCTATCCCACACTTTGATAGAGTTTGGATATCAATTAGAAACTCAAGAATTTATTCAAGTGGTTGGAAGGCACATTACACTTCGTTCAACCATTTCCTTCTATATGAAGATCCTAGCAACGAACTTGAACCAAGATTTAGGCAAAGTTTAAGTAGTGAACCTAAATTGAACCTCAACCTTTCTCCTCTACCATTCTGTTACAATGTGAGTTAATTTGACTCAAGTAAGTGTTAGTTCTAGTTTTGTTTTATATTTAGAAAGGTTATATTTAGTATGTGTTTGCATGTTGAAGTTCGTTGAGTGAGCATCGGTTGATTCATTAGTTAAAAAGTATAAAACCCCACATTGGGTTCAATGCAGAGTTCGAATTTGACAGGAAAAATTCCCGTCAAAGGCCATTTTACTCATTAAATATGTTTAAAAAATTTAGGTACTTTTTTTTATGTGTCATAAAATTTATAAAAGGTATATTTGATGGTCAATTTTTTCATAGAAATGTCATTAAAATCATTAATACACTATGTCATTCATACCTTGCATACCCTATCTCAAGTTGTTGAGTTGGATATCGTACTTGGAGGTGAAATGCAATTTCTACTCAATGCTGCATAATTTATCCCTCCATCTGACTCCCTTAGTTGTATTGCTAGCAAGAATTTTTGCAAACTTGAGAGAAAACAACCCCATGCGTAACAAAATATACCTACTGTGAAAACAACTAATAAGGTGGCATGCTAAGGATGCTTGGCTCCCATGATTTCTTAATCTATCAATACATGCTCTATCAAAATCCGTCGATATGTGATATTCCAAACTATATAGTTGTGTTAGAGAATCAAAAAAGAAGAAAGATCCTCTTGTTCTTGATTATTTACTTGTGATCTTCTTTAGTTATTATTACATTCTTATTATCTTTCTTCTTATCATTTCATCAAGCAAATATCAAATAAAATACACATAGATCAAGGACATAAGATGTAGGCTAACAACTAGGGAAAAAACCCCTCGAGGGGAAAAACCAGTTAGTAATTCTTCCTTCAATTGTGACTCTTCAGACTTTAGACCTTGACCCAGACTTCCTCCACACCGAGTTAGCCATCCTTGTCATCCTTCCTATTCAATCTGGCAGCAGCAACAATAGTAGCAGCACTATGATGACCTAAAAATTTGACCTTTCTTCCTGAGACTTCGATATTGAGGTATATAATTCGATCTAGCTTAAAAGAATTCGATTTAGGCACAATACGACTTCTCCAAGCAGCAACAAACAACAAAAAAAACTTCGACTTCCTCCTCTCTTGGAAGCAGCACCATCACAGCAAGTGATGCATCAATTGTTGCAGTAAAATTTTGAGAAGTTCGATCTCCCAAACTATAGCTCGAAATGTAGAGCGAGTGGTGCCAAAATTTCTATTTTCTTCAACTGTATAAGTGTGCCAAAAACTGAATCCAAAAACTCTTTCTCCTTCATTTCTCAATTTCTCCTTGTTGAAGCTACAAAATTGAATTTATGTGTTGCAATGAGATGTCTCCAAGTGAATTCGATAAACCGATATATAGCCTTCTGATGGGTTTGAATTACTATATTTGAGACCAACTTGATCACCTTAAGGCCAAATTGATGTGGAGGCTTCATAAATAATATTTTACTCAATACTTGACATATTTTCATGATTCAAAAGTGGAATATGCATCAATTTAAATCTTCAATAATCCTATCAACTTAGAATAAAACCTAGAAGTCCAAAATAGGGAATTTGACCTAAAATAAATATGAACCAAGCATGAAACCCATGATTTAATAAGTCATTTAATAATAATATGAAAATATTTTCTTTATGCTTTTGAAAAGTACAATAAGTATTGAATCAACCAAACCTAGTTACATTCTTCAACACTCCCTCGTAACTAGGGAGGTATTCATAACTCAATAATACAAGGTTGATCTCAACTATATCAACTATGAAGAATATTTAGACACTTAAATGTCACAGACTAGATTCCTGACCAGAGAAATCTATTGATTGGTCAATCAACAGTTTAGGCACCACAATGCCATGGACTAGATTCCTGACCAGGGTAATCTATCCAAGTGGGACTAAAATGGAATAAAGCTTTCAACCTCTATAGGTACCATCGAGCTTACTTACTAACCATCAACCTAGGGAACTAGGTGCACATCACAGGGGCATCACTCAATTAACATATGACATAGCACGTGCGTTCATGGCATACTAAACAATACCCTTAATTTGACTACATATTGGAAAATACCTCTAAAAATCACTTTATTTAACCCCCTACCAATACTAACCCATTACATTTTCCCAATTTAAAAAACCCCTACTTTCACTAGATATTGTAGGTATCCATTTTTTCATTAACATTTTTTATACCCCTTTATATCTATATCCTTAACATAATGACATGATGCCTCTCTTATGACCCCACATGCATTCTACAATTCACCTTTCTTCTTGTGATATACATAGGAGATGCATTTTAGTATTCCCACAATGTGATTACTCAATCCACACTCAAGCACATCTCACTATGATTTGTGGCATTTAATGGTCTAAGGCATATAAAGATCAACCATGTTTTAGGAAGATTGATTATGTGCATGTCTATAAAATTACATATAAATTGATCTATATGATGATGAAAAATCAATTGATAAATATTTATGAATATGTTTGCACCAAATAAGGTGTTCAATCACAAGTCTAGACTCTCTAGATGAAAGACCACCATCTACAACCAAAGCTAGGGCCCCAAATCTCAAATCCATATAAAGTGATGGGTTATATCCCCATCACTCAATTAATCATTCACTCACTATCTCTCAAGCAAGGGAAATTATTACAACCTATTTGGGTCTTTGGAGAGGAATAAAGAGAGCAACCTCCTTGTGTGTTATTGCAATGCATATCTAGGAATATTGCTATACTCGTGCATTCATGGTGAATTCTAACGGACATGAACAACCACCCTTATTTATAATTAACAACATTTATTTTTGTAGTATTTACAAATTACAAGCAATAGACGATCAATTTGCTATTTTTTTTACAAATGTTGTATATATAGACTATGGTATAGGAACACTAAACTAGATGAATATTGTCTAGTCTCTACAATGATGTGATGTGATCATTTGTAAATTCTCAATAAGTTAAGTCATTTCTTTTATTTACCAAAAACCACCCAAAAACAAGTTTTAATGGGGTCCAAGTTGCCAAGTCAAATAATTGTGTCATATTTATAGGCAAGTGTGCTTGATTAATTATTGTATTTTAAGTTGTGACTTTCCTAGTTCACTTATAAACTAATGCAAAATATCTAGTACATATTGAATGTGCAGTAACACTCCAACAAAATATACAAATGAAAACCCTAGCAAATTCTAATGACAAATGGCATTCACAGAGAGAATACCCTATAGGAAGTTACACTCAACCTTCAATTATTACCCTCTTTTCTTCAATCCTCTAGCATGGATCATTCCTTCTTCAATGTGAAAGCTTGCTCTAATGTTGATATGTAGATGATGTGACCATGGCCTATCCATGTCATAAACATGGATACTTTCATGGAATTAATTAAAATAATGTGTTCTCTATCAAGTTAAGCTGAAGGCATATTTTCCGACAGGGATGAATGACTGGCTCTATTTGGTCAATACTAGTTGGCTTGGCTCACTACATGTATTTCCAAGACCGAGGATTATTAAAGACATGCAAGAACCCTGTATTTAATGGCCAACAACTAAACAAATCTATTTTGTAAAGTTAATAAATGTAGTCTAATTTTTAATTTACATTCATAGCACTTCACTCCATTCCTCTCCTCATTCACAATACAATTAATTGATGAACGATTGCTTGGCATTGAATTTATGGCATTATTCAAACAAATGTTTTCCAAAAACACATGGTTGTAGCTTGATATGATGCAACAAACTCGTGATCTAATGTTCTAGGAAATAAACTAACATTGATTTAATTGAAGAGACCACTTGGAAACTTGGATGATTTCTAATTTGGGCAATGTATGGCCTGAGGGAAAATTGCTTAGATACATCTCACTAGATATTCCATTCTAGTTTCTTCTTGGATGTTGTGCACATTCCTCGTTGTGTCTTCATTATGAGGATAATCTCTATATAAATGATCCCCTTCACAACCCTAACATTTGACTAAGCCTTTACAATTTTCCCCAAAGATTATTCCATCTTGAATCCATTCTAGATTGGTTGACATTGACAATGTTTCAGGATTATTTTTAATGAAAAGAAGTTTAATTCACTTATTTGTTTAATCTTTTTTGTTATTTTATAAGTCTACTTCACCCAAGTTCTAATCATACAAGTAGTTTTTCTTCTTGATTGTCATATCAAGATTTTTAGCTGCATCACATCAAATCTTGTCTCTATAGAATGGAAGCAACCCGTTGAAGAACCTATGTAATGCTCAAAAAGGTACTTTCAGGCTACTCTTTTATTCTTCAAATGTGAGACATTTTCATTGAATAAGATGGTGTGTGGTGATGTTTCAAACCTTTCCTTATTTGAACCTTTCCTATCTAACTAGTTATAGTCTTTGTTGCAAACTTATATTTTATATGGAGTTTTGTTGTAATTGATGAGAATTAGCCACCAATTTTCTTTAAATTAAAGCTTAAGAAATAGTTCAAGGTTAAGGTTGAAAGCAAGAAACACACAGGAAACCATGTACAATATAAACCATATAGAGTTTATTTGGAAACACGTATTTGTTTTAAAAAGAAGCGGTGGAGACCTTCTCACTAGGAATTTTAAAGAAGAAAATATACCAATTAACAAGAAAACAATGAACATGCATAAGGATATATGGAATTTTCCATTTGTTTGGAATGCAACGTGCCTTCACTGAGATGTCTTACCATATAAGAAAACAATGAACATGCATAAGGATATATGGAATTTTCCATTTGTTTGGAATGCAACGTGCCTTCACTGAGATGTCTTACCATATAACATGTGCTTTGTATAAGATAACTTCATATTCACTAAATGAAGAAAAATCACCTGGGTAAAAATTCACTAGGGTTTTTAAAGAAGAAAATATAATCCAATTAACAAGAATACATACCTAGGATATTTGGCATTTCCCATTTGTTTGGAACACAACGTGCCTGCAATGATATGACTTACCATATAACGTTTTCTATGTAGAAGATAACTTGAAAATCACTAAATAAAGAAATTCACTTGGGTTTTTAAAGAAGAAAATATGGCCCAATTAACAAGCAGACATGCATAAGATATCTGGCATTTCCCATTTGTTTCGAACACAACGTGCCTATAATGAGATGTCTCACCATATAACATTTGCTTTGTAAAAAACAACTTCAAATTCACTTAACAAAGAAATTCACTTGGTTAAAAATCTACTTAAGTTTTTAAAGAAGAAAATATAATCCAATTAGGATACCTGCCTCCAACTATTCATAAATCATTTACTGCACACTACAAAGAGATGTATTTTACCAGATAACATGTTCTTGTTATATAATTTCATATTTTCAATGAATGAAGAAGAAAACACATTTGGTTTTTTACAGAAAGAAATTAACAATAAATTAAAATAATAATAATAATAATTAAATTAAATTAAATCCCATTGTACAAGAACACAAGCATAGGACATCTAGCACTTCCGATCTGTTTGGAACACAAATCAAAAATTGCTTCCGACTGTGGATAAATCATTTACTGTACATTGCTTTGTACTGTAAATCATTTACTGTACATTGCTTTGTACTGTAGAAGATAATTTTATATTCATTGAATGAGGAAAATTCACTAGGTATTTTATAGAAGAAAATATAATCCAATTGAATAAGGCTGCATGCATAGGATATATGGCATTTCCCATTTGATTGGAACACACCCGAACCTACCTTCAAGTATTCATACGTTTACTGCATATTGCAGTAAGATGCCTTGGCATATAGCATTTTCTTCGTAGAACATAATTTCAGAAATGTTCACGTAATGAAGCAAATTAATCTGGGCTTTTACAGAAGAAATAAAATGTAATTGAAGAAGGTATCTACTATCTGGCTTTTCCAATTTGTTTGAAACACATTTCAGAACTAGTTCTCCAACATTTCATAAATTGACACCTTCTTAGTTCCCCCCTCCATCCTCATAAACAATTTTCTCATTTGTTAATCAATAGCAAAAGGTTCTACATTCACCAAAGAAATGTATCATCCTCCACTCAGTTTTTCTTTATTATTTGTGAAGTTGAAGACAATGGCCATACCGAGTTAATTTGGTCAGTTGCAGAATGAAAAAACATGACATGACTAAAAGTTCTACATTCAGTCAAGAAATGTGCCACCAAATTCATTCATCCTACACATATCTTATATTTCTTTTTAGTAAATTTGAAGAGAATGATTAAATTGAAAGTTAATTTTTCCAAGTGTAAAAAAGAAAAACCATGATATGAATTCATTCATCCTACACATATCTTATCTTTCTTTTTAGTAAATTTGAAGAGAAGGATTAAATTGAAAGTTAATTTTTGCAAGTGTAAAAAAGAACAACCATGATATGACTAGAAGTTCTACACTCACTAAAAAAATGTGCTACCAAAAACTCTTATCATCCTCCACTCGGTTTTTCTTTATTTTTTGTAAATTTAAAAACAATGATCCTACTGAAATTTAATTTGGCCAAGTGCTGGAAAAAAAGGCATGACATAACTAGCCCACAAGAACATTCGGTTGCCATTAGATGAGTGAATTTTTCTTTCAACTACACAATTTGCATACCATGTGTGCAACTTAACTACAGTGTGTAAATTAATATCCATTTATATACTAAAGTTCTCTTCAACCAAAATCGCAGGGCATCAAAGAGACAAATGACAAAAGTCTAAAAGTAACATTATTTTTTATGGCTATTGCAACACAGCAGAAAAGATAAAATATGTTAAAGCTAAAACTAGACAAGGAAAAGAGTCGCTTGGTTTTAGTAATCCAAAATTGCATGACGTTGATGGAAAGATTCACAATTACCATCCAAAATGGCATCAACGTCTTTGATGCTGGAAAACTTACAATGTCTATCCCGTCCTCGAAACATTCAACATCTTTAAGTCACAAAGTTCTAACTTCTCAGTCTTAATCAAAAAATTATCGTATAATCAATGAAGACAGACACACTAAATAAATGCAAGCTGATGATGGTAGGAATCCAATTTTTAGTACAAATTTATGTCAATAAATGATCAATGCAACTTCTTCCACTCTAAATCTATGACGTTGATGGCCAAATTCACAATTACCATCCAAAATGGCATCAGTGCCTTTGAAGATGGAAAACTCTGAAATTGGGAACAATGTCTATCCAGTCCTCGAAACATTCAACATATTTAAGTCACAAAGTTCTAGCTTCTCAGTCTTAATCAAAAAATTATAGTATAATCAATGAAGACCAACACACTAAATAAAGGAAAGTTGATGATGGTAGGAATCCCATTTTCAGTACAAATTTCTTTCAATAAATGATCAATGCAGCTTCTTCCACTCTGAATTGATGACGTTGATGGCCAGTTTCACAATTACCATCTTTATTATAAAAAAATTGTGTTTCCAAGGTTATGTTTCACATTGAATAATATTAAAATACATATTGTACAAGAAACGATAGATCTGAAAACCTCTGAAAATCTAAGTTTTGGCTTCTCAATTTTTTTCAAAAAAACATTGGTATAATCATGGAAGACAAATAGGAAAAATAAAGGAAAGGTGATGATAGTAGGAATCCAATTTCCAGTATGAATTTCTGTCAAGAAATTATCAATGCAGCTTGCACTCTGAATTGCAGTGTTTATAGGTATCCTCGTTAGGTCAACAGCTACACGGTTGCTATTCTTATTATAAAACAATTAGCTATCCGGATTGGATTAGCATTTGCCAATATTGATAATAAACAAATCAAACCACTACCTAATTGAAATCAATGTACAGAATCTGATGAACCAAAGTAACAAAATCAACCTCTGCAACTAGCAAATTGATGACCACGACACAAGCGAAACCCAAAACCGCTCTGCCGAAGGTCACAGCTGAAGGAGTTCCTAAAGCTCCATTGGAGATCTTTGCTGTAGTTAGAGAAAATGGTGAAGGAGATGGGGACGGTGCATTACCCACTGGTCTGCCTTGCGTTGTGGGTGTAGGAGGAGAGGATATTGATGGGGGTAATGTTGGGGTTAAAATTGGCGGGAGTGGAATATTTGATGGTGAATATGTGATAACTGGGGAATAAGCTGGAGCAGTTGGTGGGGGTGAGCTGAAGTTGGGGATACAGAAGAATTCTTCACTGGGTGAGGGGAAACCGGGGCAGAAACTGGAGAAGGCAATGGTGAAGCTGAAGGAGAAAGAGGGGAAACAAAGGCTAAGACCGACAAAGGCAAAGGGGAAATAGAGTGAATAGGGACTGAGATCGGCGAAGACAAAGGGGAAACATGGTAAATGGGCGCTGAGACCGACGAAAGCAAAGGGGGAACAGGGGAAATGGGGATCGGGACTAGGGATGGGGAAGGGGAAACAGGGAAAATAGGGGCCAAGGCCGTAGAAGGCGAAGGGGAAGGAGCAGGAGATTTTGTACCAAATATTTCTATGGGAAGTAATACTTTGGGTACTCCAAAAATTAAGAGGGGTTTTTGATCAAACACCGTTTGCATCATAGGCGCCTCCACAATCCAAGTATTAACCACCACCATGCCATCCATTCTCATAATATTGAGTGTGTAGCTCCCAGCGCCCATGGCTTGGGTTGCCAAGGTTGGCTGAACGGGGTTTACAATGCTTTGCAGTGATCCAAGCGGGTAATAAGAAAGCAAAACATGATACTTGAGGGCGAGCCTTATTTTAGCTGCTATTGACCCATTAATGCTCCCGATTGTACCAATGCAATGCCATGGCCATGGGGCATAGTCATGCGAACCATCGCGGATGGCGGATTGGAAATGGAATACGACTTGACAGGTTTCGTGTAGCTCCATGAATTCGTTTGGGCATTAATTATTGAGTCGTTCACATGTTAAATCGGCGGCATACAGCAGGCATACAAACGGCGGCATACAGCAGGCAACCATGCTCTGATTCTTAAAGTTAAAAGCATTTTTTTTAAGAAAGTACTTGGTAACATTTGAGAAATATTTTAATATTTGAATGACAATTTTTCCCTCCGGATTCAAAATCTTAGTGTAATATGATGTTTTATTGAGAATTACTTAGGTTGATTTTTTCTTAATTTTTGTAAATAATAATAATTATGATAACATATTTTAGAAAAATAATAATAATTTCATGATATATTTTAAAAAATAATAAATTAAAATATTTAAAAATCTATTTTTTAAAAATTTAAATCCGGAGTTAGGTTTTAGAGGAGTTTTCAATTTATTTTCGGGTTTAATTTGTTTAGAATTTAATAGGATTGGTTGGAATTTTAATTTTTTTTAAGTTGTAAATTCTTTATAATTTAGAAAAATTAGAAAAATTTTAAGGATTAAATCTATATATTTAATCAAAAACTCATTTTAGAAAAACAAAGATTATGATTTAAAAAAAAAAACAAATAAAAAACCAAAAAAATCAAGTTAATTTTCTAAAACAAATTAATATCTGAATTTTCAATCTAACTATTAAAACTTTCAATGAAAAATGTAATATTCACAAAAATGTAACATAATTTTATAATTAAATATTCGTGTTATGTGTAAATATTTCATCATTAAAATTTACACAATTAGAATTTAAATAAACACTAATTTGTGTCTATGATTTTTTTGATTGGTGATTTTTTTTCACAAAAACATTACACAACTTTATATAGAAGGTATTTTAAGGATATGGCAATTGTTTGTTAATGGTTCTTCTAACTTGTTATCCCTACTTTTTTTTTAAAAGTGAAGTTTTTATTCATTTGATGATTGCAACAACATTTTCTTCGTAATATATAATGTGAGTAAAGTTGACAATAATTTTTGTAATAATTTTTTTAATTGAGTAAATTTTATTTTTATTTATATCTAATATTTTAATATTTTATTAATTTAATTATTAATATAATATTTTTCTACACAATTGACTTTATATTTATTTTTAATTACATTTTAATTAAATAAATTTTATTTTTATTTTAAATTTTAAAATTAGATTAGTTTGAGGATTAATATAATATTTTATTTTATTTATAATGTATATTTGTGTTGAGAGATGCTTTCTAGTGGAATATGGTAATAATGTTATAATGTAATATTTAACATTTTCATTGAGTCAAATTAGATAAAATTAAAAATTAAATTAAATTATAAAAATAAAATTAAATAAAAAAATTAATATAATGGAATTTAAATATTTTAACTTGGTCAAAATAAAATATAAATAAAAAATATAAATAACCCTATAAAATAACATAATAATAACCCAATGGGGAAGGATATATTTAAATATTTTATTTATTTTTCATTTTATTATTATTGAAATTAAATTTTAATATAAAAAGAATAAAATGATAAAATTTTAATATTTAAATTGTATATATATATTTAAATTTTAAGTAAAATTAAATGAAAATATATAATGAGAATGGAAATTAAATCATGCTCTCGGATGGCATTTGCCAACGCAGAATATAAAGACCACTGGTTTATCCCATGCTCTTTGAAAAGCATATATTTAAACATTTTATTTATTTTTCATTATTTTATATAGATATTTTTTTTAAAATTTTAATTAAATTATATAATTATATATATATATCTATATCTATATATATATATATATATATATATATATATATATATATATATATATAATATTTCTAATGTAAAATAATATTTCCAATTAACTTTAATTATAAAAAAAAATAAAAAATATAAAAATCTCTTCAATGAACATAAGCCATGAGATTCATAACATTATAAAGTGATTTAACCACATGGATTTAGCTACATAGTTTTCATACAAGGTTTTCTGATTATCTTTTCATTTGAGGTTGTGGTGTTTCTTTATCCATAAAATTAATTATCAATGGTTTTGGTTGATGGATTTCTTTAAAAATAAAATATAAAATAACTTTGTGAAGTGATTTAGTAATAGTGTCTTGTCCCTTCATTTAATAAATCCTTTGGATGGTTTTAATTTGAGGTTGTGGTGTTTCTTTATCCATAAAGTTAATTATCAAGGGTTTTGGTTGAAGGATTTCTATAAAAATAAAATATAAAATAACTTTGTGAAGTGATTTAGTAATAGTGTCTTGTCCCTTCATTTAATAAATCCTTTGGATGGTTTTAATTTGAGGTTGTGGTGTTTCTTTATCCATAAAGTTAATTATCAATGGTTTTGGTTGAAGGATTTCTATAAAAATAAAATTTAAAATAACTTTGTGAAGTGATTTAGTAATAGTGCCTTTCCACTTCATTTAATAAATCCTTTTAAGAGGGGATTGTCATTGTGTTGCCGGCAAGTCGTTGTAGGTTACACTCAAGACAAAAGTGGTTTATTAGTTGGCATGTTGAATGCTTTAAAGTCATTAAAAAGAAATAGAAAAGAAAATTTGATTTTTTTTTTTTTTTTTTGGCATAATATCTATGTTGGTGAAGCCAGTGGATTATAAGCCTTTTATTTATGAATAGTTGAATTTCTTTGGAAGTAGTTGCATGAACATTCCATGTCTCAGCACGGGTAAAGGAAATAGAAAGAGGTTGGAAAGCTTCAAGGTCACTAATGCTTAACTCTAAGAAGAGAACAATTGCTTGAAAGAGAAGGATTGGATGTATGACCAACAAGATAGAGAATAGGCTAATGGTAAGGGAAACTACAATGCAATTGTTGTTTCGATATTTCATCTGAAGAACCTATTTTTGAAAATATGTCGAAGATTGATGCAAAAACATCAATGAACTTAACAAAAAGTTTTTGAGAACTCCATGATGTGCTTGCAGGCATGTATAGACACCAAAGAGTTGTTTGTTGAGAAATACAATAGGTTGGCAAGTTAATTGATTTCTCATATTATGACATTATCTTGTGATGTTTCATTATTATTGTTATTTCTTTCGATTTATCTTTTCCTTATCATCAAGACTAATGCCAAACAAGAAATAGAAGAGGACACGAGATGTAGGTACACAGCCAAGGGAAAAATTCACTCTAGGGGATGTTATCACCCTAGTAATTTCTAAAGATTGTGGGCTCTTTGAATTTTTTCAGTTTTAAGAAAACTAGGGGTAACCACAAACCCTCTTTGGAAATTTAGGATCTAGCCTTCCTAAATTTCAGAGAGGGTTGTCTCTTTTAGATTTAACTTTGCTTTTTGTTTAATATTTTAGGCTAGGTATGATTGGGCACTTGGTTTTTTATTTGAAAGTTTGGAGATGGAATTCAACAAGGCTTTTCCCACCAAAATTAATTTGACGATTCAAAATTATGTTTGACTCCAAAAGCTCGACTATGAAAATGTTTCATTCCAGTGTAGAGCATGCTATGAAACATGGTATGTAATTAAAAACTACCCAAAATGTTCACAGAACAACAAATATTAGAAAAAAAAGTGAAGGCCCAAATGGTGGAAAGGAGCTCAGGGTGATCTCAGGGTGTTATGTTAAGGCACTTCATGGCGTAAAAGTTACCTGCTCGAAAATACAAATTCAAAAAATATATTATTATGTTTGTCATATATTATTTTTTTTATAATTAATAATGATAATAATAAATTTTTTTAAAGTTTTAATTTAGTTAACTTTTAGAGTAGATGGTGATAGGGTGTTATTTTAAGGAAATTCTTGGTGTAAAAGTTACTTGTTCGAAAATATGTGGGAAAAAACCCATCCACACTAAGGTGAATCCACATCTCAAAAAAATCTTACACACTTCTTTGTATTCATACCACAAATATTGTTTGTGCCCTATTTATAGATAAATAAGGGAATTGTTAAAATATATATAAAACCAAAAAAAAACTTAAATAATACTACACCACTTATCAATAAAGTTTTCATCTTTAAATGTTAGTATTGAACTGGTAAAGGCTCAAAACTTTATCAATTTTTGCAGATTTTATTACAAGGCATGTATGTTGTACTTTAAAACTTTAGTTTTCCATTTCATAAAATTCAAAATTAAAATAAATTTGAATCCATATATATGCTCTCTTCATGTACATGATACATCTATTATTATAACTAAGCAAAGTTTCATGGTATGATATGGTTTTACATGCATGCAACATTGAATAAGATATAAATTTAAGTAATTTAACTTGCAAACTTTATAATTTGTAAATGAAACAAAATAAATCCATTCTAACTACATTCATAAACAGTAATGTAACATTGATAGAATATAACATTAAATCCACATCATGAATTTAAAAGTCAATGAAGGCATTGTCATATACACAAGTTCACATTCTTGTACTTGTATTCCAAATTGGTCTAGTTATACATTTTTCTCTTTTACAAAATGGGCCCATGGCCCATGGTATTCCCAACATAGATAATGGAAGGTCGCGCCCATAATGAAATAATGGAAAAATGACATCATGACTGATTTATAGATTGGGTCTATACGTCACCCTCGTCGCGCTTCGCACTCCCAAGTGCATTTCAAAATTGATATTGCTGCAAAAATTAAATAACTAATTAGTTGTAAAATCCAAAATGCATAGAATCAATTGCTGTTAATTCATGATAAGATTTTCATCAACTACTCATTCTCACCATGAAGATCTAAGGCAATGGAGAAGATTGTCCTTCCTCGGCAGATGGTGGAGTTGTTGTTGATGGATATAGTAATGGTTCATGGGTGATGGATAAAGGCATAGTGGAAGTGAAATCGGAAAAAGGTAGTGGGTGTGGGCGGTGATACACCCCCACCGGTTGTACGATAGTGGGAATCACCCTAGGGCGAGGGATCACCCTAGGGGGGGGAATTGGAATGTCAAAGGTGGATGATTGAAACAATGAGAAGGGTGGATGAATAAATGGTAGGGGTGGGGATTGGGAAGAGTTTGGGGAGGTGATTATAGGCATGGGAGAATTTATGATGGAGAAAGGTGGTCGGTGTGGGTGACAATAAATCCCCACTGGTTGTACAAGAGGAGGAAGCACCCTCGTGGAGGAAATTGGGATGTTAATGAGTGGACCAGTGTTCAAACTGCTATAGTTTTTTTCACCAACATGCTCATCAAATAATTGAATTCGACAACCTGGAACGTTGTGAGATGTGGGTCCCTCGACTGTAACAATAAAAAGTTTCATATAGTTATGAAAATGCATCAAAAATGATAATATATCGTATTTCACATAAAAAAAATGCATGCCATCAAATTTCCATACCATTTTTCTGTATAATAGAATGTTGCACTAACTCAGGTATGTGTCCCACACTTCTTTGGTGTTGAGAAGATAGCTCCAGTTGCTCATCCATGTTTCTTTTTTTTGAACGAACTCGTCCAACCTTTTCAAAATGTGGATCATCTTTCCCTGATTTTGACTTGCGCCCACATTGCCTTTTCTTTTTTACTGGGCTCAAGAAACTATGTTTTCTTTTAGTAGTGATCTTTGATGGATTTATATTATTGAAAAACATTCTATTGTAATCTTGACATGCTTTTTATACCAAACTGCTCAATGCCTTTGCTTGCTCCAAATTTGTAGGTATTATGGATCTCAATTTCTCATGAGTTGATAAGTTAACACGTTTCATCTCATCATCTTCAAATAATGCACTATCTCGTCGTACATTGGTTGATTGAACATTATCAATGCTTGTTTCATTATAATAACTTATATTTGGAGGAGAATCAATGCATGGCAGAAGCTCTGTTTGGATTTCTAGGCCCACTATAGGTGTTTCATTCAAATCAAATGAAATTGTAGGCCTTTTCGTGGTAGGATTAGTGATATTAGGCAATACATTTTCACCCAAAGTATTGTTACTCACCAACATCTCAACTTTCAGTACATGTTTACAAACATTTCCATTCAAGGCCCAATTGCAATTACAGAAGTGTAGATTGGAACCTTTATATATGACCTTGTACCAAATATCACGTGTATCCTTATTTTGGCTACGAACCCAATAACCATTGTTACTCTTTTCATCAGGCACGCAATCTTCATTTGGGATTTGTCTAGCTCTACACTTGGATGAATTCAATTGTTCCTCAATTTTTCTAGGCCGTACAAAACCAGCTTCTTTTAAACGTTGCATATGATTGTAATATAATACAACCTTTGTCAACAACACATATATTAACCAATCGACACGTCTATGACATGCATCTTTTCGCTTAGGTACCTTTCCTTGATATGCCGATGATAAGATTCAATGGCATTATTTGTATCCTGATTGGAATGTGGAAAATTTATGTATGCTTTTGCCCACATATCTGTAGAAAGAAATTTATTAGCTATGAATTAATAATACATATGACATGAAAAATAGTCATTAAAGTCACTTACAAGAAACTTACGTATTTTGTTGTTGGCTAACCAATTTGTTTTAAAATATTCCAAAAACCTTGGTTGGTCCCTGAATCTTTCAAAGAATCTTTCAACTGTCTTTTTTACAGATTCATCATCTTCATATGCGTGCATGATTTCTCCTAAAGAATGAAAAATGTTGATTTGGTTTTCCCTTCCTTGGACTTTATTTCCAACATTCTTCAACCATGCACGACGAACATGCCACACACATAATAATATATTACACTTGATTGAAGACCTGGAATAACACAATTTATTAGAGGGAATATACATTAACAATATTTTTATGTCTCTTATAAAAGAATAAACACAACACCTTAACGCTTCAATTTCAGCCGTAGCATCATCTGTGATGAAAGCTTGAACCTGCCAATCTGGTCGCTCTTTCTTCCCAATGGAAAAGAGAGTTGACATCCATTTGGAAAGTTCAGCTATAGTATTGCGTGATGATATCACCCAAGCTACTGGAACCCCATTGCGATGTTCGTCGAAAACCATTAAGGTGTACAATTGATACTACATTACAAACAATGTACATAATTATATTTATGTAAGTTACATGCACTAAAATGAGGTTGAATAAATAAATCAAATTTAGAATAAATTTGTACTCACCCCATACTTATTTGTACTAAATGTTGAATCCATTGATATTATATTATTGTGAGAATATTTTAGAATCATTGAGCGCATCCACTTTGTTTGTATGCCTATAATAAAAGGGATGTTTTCAACAAGATCTTGTTTCTGGTAGAAGAAAAAGCTCTCAGGGTGTTCCTTATACCAACATTCTACACTATTTGGATCACTTTGATCTTTAACATACTCTAGCCTTATAGTATCATTGTAAATGTTTAATATATCTTGTCTTGTCATATATGTATCTCGAGATGTCCCTGTGTATAACTCACCAAATCCATCCTTCACATCAGAGATGAAATTGTCCCATATCATTGTAACATTAAAACCTCTTTGGATTAAATGTAGGACAATAGATCGCATATCCCTTGTTAAATGTGGTGCATATTTGAATCTCATAGGCCTGCCGATTGCATCTTTTCCATGACAAACAACATTGGATTTATCAATATGCCTACATGCAGTATATATTATTACAGCATCATCTGGTCTAAGTTGAAGTCGTCGTACAATGAAGTGACATTGGCAACCAACTTTAATACTTTCTTGTTGATTGCGTTTTTTAGTTATATCTGAGGATGCTCTCATACTTTGGTTTTTGCAATCCGGACCATATGCACACCAATACCTGCATATAAATGTTTTACAACAAATTAGATATAACATATATGCCTACTGTAACAAATTATACGTATATTGATAAATATATAAAGACTCACATAACGTACTCCAAATATGTTGAACAATATGTTTGTTTGATATCCTCTACTTTTTTACTTCGATGAGTACGAAGATGAAATTGAGTGGGTGCAGATTCACTCGATTCCTCTCCTCTTATAAAATCATCAAGTCGACAATATGGAATAACTGCAACTTGGTCCCCATCAATATTATTCCATGTTAAGTCTTCTGTTGAAAATTCAATCATATCCTCCGGGTCTTCAACTTCCAACTCATTAATCCTCTCCCACTTACACATTCTTCAAATATCTGTACACATTCCATTGAAAACGATTTGTTTTGAGTAAATATTATGGTCTTGATTAATGCATATCACTAAACATGGAAATCACATTTTTAGGTAAATATTTTATGCTTTTCAGCTAAACCACTTTGGAAAAAGTAATAATTGGGTCATTAATAAACTTAGATATTTCTCACAAATTTAGACAAACCATGTATGACATATGATGTCTTTATGGAGGTGGCGTCACCAACTTAGTGTCATGGGGTGACTTGTGATGAGTGGTTGAGGGAAAAGGTGATTTTGATGCCTCCCTTCACATAACCTACATGGAAACCTAACTTTACCCTTTTCCCCAGGAACTTTAGAATCACTAATCAATAGACAACAACATAGGTGATTGCCCTGGAACAATAGGCAAAACATTCTAGAAATGGGGTTTGCCTAACTATGACGCCTCCGCCATTCGTGGAGATGGTCTGAGATATGGACGGTGGGTGTTTGCCTAAAGTGGGTCAGTAATTTCATTCCAGAATCGCGGTGGATGGGTAGCTGAAAATAGGTCAGGAATGCAGTAATGAGGGCACTAAAGGTTCCATGTGTAGCAGATGGCTACTCCACATACCATTTCATGACTATTCCAATTAGGGTGCGTTGAAATAGTCTTAGTCGAATAGTATCGTCAACGATGTTGTTCAATGAATACCATAGGTGGAAAATCCGAAGGGAGTTTCGTGGGCATGGGATTCCATGTAGGGTTGTGTGCAGTGGGATCATTTGTCAACTTAGTTAAATCTGGTAAATTTAACGAAGCTAATAAAAGTGACTGAGAGTTTGTAGCCATTGCCCCTTGTGAAAACACAATGTTCTGGTTAGGTATAGGGTTTTTCTATGACATGCCCTACTGTGAGTTCACCTGATTTCCTGATGCAAGGGCATTAGCTTCAGAAAATACCTTGTATTTTATTAAACATAGGGGGTCTTGTGTTTTTTAGAGAATATTGATTTTTATGTAATTATTAATGGGTTTTGAGTGATTAAATGAGATTTTAATTAATGTGAGGATTTTGTAATGTTCCTGGATGATTGGAGAACATGAGGGAAATCAAAAAGTTTAGATTTGAGATTTTTAGGAATTGATTGTAAATCCTAAATTAGATTCATTTTCAAGATTTTAGGGATAGAATCTAGATTTTAGGAGTTTGCAGATTTTGAGGATTTTGTTGAGTCATTGAAGGTATTTGAACCTAAATTGGTTCATCATAATTTGTATAAATGTAATAAGCCTAAAAGGTAGATAGATTAGAGAGAGGTAGGAGACAGGAATTAGAAGAGGACAAACAGAGTTTTGTTTGTCAAGCCTCCGGGAAATTGTAAAACAGGGCCAATGATTTGAAAATCAGGCCAGAAACAGAGATTTCTGTAAGAAATTTCATTTGTTTATATGAAAGTATCTTTTCAGAATTATATGCGTGATTGATTGAGCGATTATATGTTTAAATTCTGTAATTGGAGTCGAAGTGAAATTTAGAATTTGGCATATGGCAATATTATTTTGGAAAACCATAAAATGTTGTGGGAGTTTCTAGTTGAAACCACGAAGGGGGAATTGTGAAGTTGAATGGTGGCATAGTGAATTTGTGAGCGCAGAGCTAAAATACGCATGAGGAATAGTAATTGTGCAGCGGAATCATGAGTTTCAAAGGCATAGAGTGGTATGAAGTCAAGTGGAACTTCATAAGGCACGAAACCGTTAATGGGTCGAATATGAAATGAATTGAGGACACAGAGGTTTATTTAAACTCTGTGTGATTTGCAGAAGAAAATGCATAAGGAGTCGTGGAATTCGTAATCGAATTCTTGTAGGGTTTCAGTTTGGAATGAAACCTGGATCATGTTCATCAACCGATTAAGGGAAGCGGAAGTATGCAGTAACTGGGTTTGTTAAAACACAAAGTGTTGTAGCCTTGATTGAATAGCAATGTCCGTTGAATCATTCATATTCAGAATAAAATGAAATCAATGGACTCGAGTATGCAGATATGCGTAGTGGAATTTATGAAGTGGTGTTAAATTCGAGAGCAGAGGAGCATAAGTGCATAAAAACTCAAGTGAACGAAGGTCGATTAAAGGCAAAGGGAATGAAGCCGCAGGATAGGCATATAAGACTATGAAGAAATTTTAAGAGGGAACCATGAAGATGAAGAGCAGAACAGACAACTGAACAGAGAGGGTGGTTTTGACAATAAAGAACTGGCGGTATCGCGTGGCCTTTCGAATGGTAAGTGGATTATGAATTTAGAATGCGATATCACTCCTTGATGGACGCGTGGAAAAAATGGTAAGGATAAAACCATTTTTATCCCGTAAATTTTGAAGATTAAGTCTCGTGCATTTTCATAACGTGATATTTGTTGATCACTAAAGTTATGGAATGCGATGAATGCCCATCGTTGGATGGAAGGATATGTTATGTTGCATGGGCCAAAATGTTATTTTATGTTGGCGTTGGTTTTTAACCAAAGTCTGAATTTATGTATGGTTGAATATTAAATATGTGGTGGCATTTTAATTGAATGCCGTGAAGGTTGATAGATGTTGGAATGTATGATTCTATATGCGTTGGTGCTGATTAGCCAAGGTCAAGTTTGGGTAAGTTTTAAAAGACAAAGGGCGCATATATATTGGAGTTGAAACCTTGAGTTTCGACCAAAGTCAAAGTATTAGTGTGAGATGAAATGTTCCATGAACATTTAAATAAATACCATGCATATACTTGAGTTGATCGAATATAAATTCGAATTGCTATATGGTCAAAAGTGAGTGGGCCATCATATTGAATTTTAGGTTGAAGTAAAACCTTTGCATAAATGAATGTTAAATGAAGAGTCATATATATGATGGTTAAGAGAATTATTTGGATTGAAGTTTTAAGTTGAAATAACTTAAAACATAGATGAGAAATTTAGGTTGATTTTATTTGTATTAAAAGTTGAAGATCTTATGAAGATTGAATTACACATATATGTCACAAAAACAAAGTGAAAATAAAGATAATTTACCCTTTAGATTAATCCTATGAACCAATCAATAAAAATATGGTTTGAAACATTTTTAATGATATAAAATCTGAACTAAATACGTACTCCACGCTCAGGAAATCGCAACTGAGTGACGAGGAAGATATCTTGCGAATGCGAAGACAGCGATGCGAAAAGGTGACCTTCTCAGGTCGATACGAAGAAAATCAACCAAGGTAAGGGTAGAGGATCCGATTATGCACCATCACATAAAGGAAGGTCTATAATTTTTGGTCGCTGAGTACGTGGGTATGATGACGGTCGAGTCTTGAACTTCTTAGTGGTCAGTGGAAGTCAAGAGTATTAGACGAATTAGGTATTTGAAATCATCTTATGTATATACAATTTCACTTCTTATACGAATGATTAACTGCTGGGGTTTTCTTTGCCGTGCAGGCGGATAGTGATTTAAAAGTTCCCTAAACGAGTCGACTTCAAGGCCCATATTTTGGCGTTTCATTTTCTAAGGGTATGACTTACTCTTCTAAACACTATTTTCACCCTGTTCTTAAGTAAATCAAGATTAATATAAAGTCAACTATTTCCAATTAACTACAACCACATTAATAAAGTGATTGAAATACCTTGACAACCTTGTTTTCCAGTAAAACCTACCAATATACTTCAACCATTTTTATTATATATTTATATTAATTTTATTGATTTAAAAATCATTTCAAAACATTTGTGTTCTTTTGCTAAGATTTGGAGAGGGTTGTGTAACATTTGTTTATGAAGATTAAATCACATAGCGAGGAAGGTCTTGGATACTATTAGGAGAGTGGGCCTTATTCATTTTGCATCTGCTTCTAAGCTACGGGCAAAGATTCTCATTTGGTATATATTCTTCTATCTCCACTTTAGTCCAAAATCCTCATCTATCCATGGTGTTGTTTGTGGTAGGGCTCACTGCCGGTGAAGTATGGGATCTTTGATTGATAATAATCATTCAGGTAAGTACCTAATAGCAGGGTAAAACCGGAAATTTATAGACTCTTATGATATTTTAGTCTGAGAGTGAAAAGTTTAGCTTGGCCAGTAGGTAGGGATGTAGATGGCGGATAATAGGACTAGTCTTTTAAGGCGCAGTTTAGGGTGGCAGGCCCAAGTTTTGAATGAAGTGAATATCGGTGTAGATGGAGGGGTCTCCCTGTCCCTAGTCTCTACCTTTAGGGGTGTTGAACAAGGATTTCAAGGTCTCGCTGGTCTAGGCATTGTGTGACCTAGTTCACTGTCTTTGCTTTGTGAGAGTCCCCAGGTCAAGATGGTGTCCGATGAAGCTGTAAGGTCTTGCGGGTGCGGAGATTCTCTCTATGAATGTGGCTGAAATAGTTGATCTTTTGAGTGTGAAGTCTCTGAGGATGCTCTCGGGGTTTGTCAACTATTCCCGGGTGGGTTGGGGTTTGGATAGCTCTTGTGTGAATGGTTCTTGAAGGCAAATGTTGTTTTCAACAAAGCAACTTAACCCTACCGGGTACTTCTATTGTGGCGATGTTGTAACGAGGCTTACAGTCTCCCAATGGAGTCTTATGTGAACCAAGATAATCGGTAGGCCTGCTGGTCACCGGTGGGTACTGCACCCCAATGTTTGGTCTGTGGAGTTTCCAAGTTGGAAGGTTTAGGATGTTTTCAGAAGATGCTGCTGTCACCATTCATTGTATTGTACATACAGGAAATCCTTAAAACACCACAAGCTCTAACCGAGAGATGGTGAGGGAGGGAATTTTTGGAATGTTTATACTAAAAGAGGATGAGATCCGGGGCAACTGTGTTTCAGGAGCTAATCCTAGATGGAGAAAAACTACTCAGTGGATTTTGAGGATGATTTCTTGATAAGATATTTAACTTTCCAACCCTAACGAGAGATTGTGGTTACAGGCTCTTGATAGTAAGATGGAAGTACCTGAGAGCGTCCCTGTGGGTTATTTCATGGCTATGTTGGTGATGACAATGGGAGACGAGACAAATTTATGAGTTGTAGACTCTCCAGTTATTCCCCGGTGAGAGTCGCCATTATGTTGGAGGTTCCCATGTTTTGGTAGGTTGGCAATACCAAAGATGATACAACATCATAACCACTTCAGAACCCTAGGATCTAGCCCTCACGAGTCCAGAGAACGGATCTCTATATAAGCGAAAGGTTTTATGTCTTTGAAAGCTCAAAGTTGAATGTAGGCTAGTTAAGCCATTGGAGTTTGTTGTTGATTTTTTTTTGTTTGGTTGTTGAGATGGAAAGAATGGTTAATATAGAGACAGAGATGAGTTGAAGTCCAAGTCCAGTGCATTACTAACACAGGAAAGCCCTCCATAGTGAGAGGCCACGTCGCCAAACAGCCATAGTCATGAAGAAAAAATGCAAACAAAAGTTGAAGAGTTTACCTTTTTTTGACTAATTTTAAGTTTTTCTATAATGAAGTTTTGATTTTTTATTTTTTACCACGGTGAATTGTGTTAATTTGAGTAACCTAGGCGAGACCTGGGATAGTCTCATGATGTAATATAACACCAATACAGTTCTTATGACATGGAATTTGACTGCGGTCTTAGGTTTCACCCAAAGAAGAAACTTTCAGTCAAACCACACATCATTGTATGTTTTTTTTTTATTATAACAAGGTTATAAAGTTTTAAAAGGGTTTTGAAAAAATAAGGAGTCTTATAAAAGTTTTGATTGAGAATATTAAGGTTTATTTTGAGTTTCTAAAAGAGAAAGGTTTATTGAAGTTTGTTTTAGTAGTGGATTTCTCTCATCATAAAGATATATATTTTTGTGAAATTTTTAAAATCAATTTTCATTTGTACAAAAGAAAATTAAAAAAAAAAAAAAAGGAAAGGGTTTTATTAGAAAAAAGGACTATGTGTTGCAAAGGTTTATTTGTTTATATTTTTTGCTTTATTAAGCATGGCTGGTATTGTTTTGGGTTCGAAAAATTTTAACACAATAATAAAATATAGCGAAGATATGTTTTACGAAGGGTGTGTTTTGAAAATAATTTTTTCGAGAGCGATATGGAAAAAAATATCATGTAATAAAGAGCGGAGAGAGATAGGAGAAAAAAGAAGATAAAAGAATAAACAGTATTTGGTCCTTGAAGATTGAAACCATGAGAAATGAATTCAAAAGAGCTTGAATATTTGAGGAGAAATATGGGCGTCATAACGACCAAGAATCTATAGACAAGCACATGGAATGAACAAACAAAACAAGTCTAATAAATTCATGGACTGAAAATTAGTTACTGTTGCTACTAAAAAATTCTTGGTAAAAAATTTGATTTTAGTTGTCAAATGAAAACTTTCTTGATGTAAAGAGTTAATTGAGTACGGAAGTATAATAACGCATATGAAGAAGTATGTGATGCTTTAGTATTAGATTTTATAAAAATAAAATTGAGACAGGGCGTTTTTGTGAAAGAACGTGGCAGCGCTACATCTTCCCAAAAGCATGGAAGATCTGGAAGTATAATTTGGTATAAAGTGACAGCATGACCAATTGTGTCCTGACCTATTTGAAATCAATAGAAAATCTAGCCATGATTTGAGGGATGGGTGAAAGACAGGAAACAGCAGGCTTGGAGAATCCCACTCGAAAATGGATGATGGTCATGAAGACTAAAAGTGAATCCCAATATGCGGAACCATAACATGGATGAAAGGCACAACATAGATTTACCAGAGAAAAGTTGAAGCCTCCCATCATGTAGGCGACATGAGCCTATAGATACTCGAGAACTCCATTGTAACATGGATGGTGAAGATGATGGTCATTCCACTTTGTGACAGAACATATGTGGATGTTCAGGCGCAAAGTGAGATGTGAATTGGAAGATTGTGCTCATTCATCGTTGGTGAAGTTGAAATTGTTAATGAGCACATAAGTATTATATACCATAGAGTGGATGAACATTATGTTAATGACATTTGTGGTATATTTTTTGAAATAAGGAATAATCGTGGAAATATTATAAGTCAAGTGTTTGATGAATAATTGAAGATTGAGGTTGCACTATTTGTGTGTAAGTTATGAGCGGAAATTTGAGACTACTCGGGAATTAGTGTGTGAAATAACGATAGTAAGTGTTGACAATGGAAACCTGGTAGACAACAATTAGTTTGATGGATCTAGAAATTATGATGTTGATATTGACCTTTGATGAAGAATAATTAAATGATTATGAGTGGTTTCACATGGCTGAAACAAAATATCTAATTGATATGTTGTTATTTGGTGAAAAGCCCACTTATACAAAATCCAAATGCAGATACAACACGCTAATAATATGATCTGTTTGTAAATAAGTGGAAGAGAAGGAAGAGGGAGAAGAGGAGAAAACAAGCAGAAGAGGCATAATGAATATGTTTTTAACATTTGTATTTTCGATTAATAAATGTGAGGATAGCTGGTCGTTCCAATTCTAGAGTGAAAGAAAGATGAAGAAAATGATGCGGAAAGGACATAGGAGGATTTCTAAATACTAAGAAGAAAGCATTGAAACAATCTTTTTTCATAATGGGTCGAAGATATTAGATTTTCTATGAAGAAATATGGCGAGAGAAAAGAAGATGATGATTATGCGGGGCAAGAAGTAGAGTCAAGTTCACAATTTGAAGATGAAGAGTTGTGGTGATAGTCCATGAGTGAAAATACTGCTAAAGAAAGAAGTTGTAGAAGACACGCTCGGATTTTTTTTTCAAAATAAATACAAAGAGAATTGAAGAAAAATTGTAGTAGAAGCAAGCGTAGAAGTATGGGGCTTACAACAAGAAAGGCAAGCCTTTAATGATAGAAATAGTTTCGAGAGTATAGAATTTGGAATAAATGAGAAAAAAGAAAAACCAAGAGTAAAGATGGTAACAAGAAAAAAACTCAACAGATACAAGAGAAGTGAAAAAATTACAACAACAACAAGTAAAATGATGATGTTTACAACAAGGGCGAATAATTTGAGGTATACTAATTTGGAAAAGACAAAAAAATAAATCACTTATAAAAGGTGCAAAACAGTAGCAGCAGCCAAACATGAAACAGTACTAGGCATGTTGAATAACTGATTGAAATTAATTTTCTTATATAAACTATTATTAGGCATAATTTGGGTGTGCAGTCTTTGTTCAATTTTACTACAATTCCATATGCAATTTATAATTAAAGAGACAACAAAACAATAAAATTCACTCTCTCATACATTCAATACATAGAAGTGGTGTGCAATTAGGGCAGAAGATTCTGAGTGCTATATTTGAAGAAGTCTGTTTATTTTAGTTTTCATGGGCTGGAATTAAGTCCAGTTGGGCTTCCTCTAGTTAAGTCACTGTGATTCATAATTAGTAGTGTGGTCTTATATACCAATGATTAGGTCATTGTAATGTGCTGCAGGCTCAGGTGGCTTGAAACTAAAGTCACAACTCGATAGAATGTGTGTAGAAGGAATTTATGATAGAATTTATTTTGTATAATTGGCACTGTCTCTTCTTTCACTCTTTTGAGAGGCTATCAAAAGGGTGGAAAAAAAAATGTACAAGCCATGGTGGGTATTTGTAAAGAATTCGATGCGAGAAAACAAGTAAATATTACTTAATTCCTTTTTTTTTTAGAGATACGTTCTAATAGAGTTGATTAGAAGAGGAGACATGTCAAAACACAAATTGTGGGTTTAAGGAGTTCGAGAAACTATTATTAAAGGTAGGTTGATTCAGGTTGTCATTATGGATCATTGGAAATTTCAAGGGACTTGGATATTGTAATGATGGATATTGTACTTACAAGGCAATAAATTGATACCATGTGGTTATAATAGAAGAATTTTGTACTATGTTAGAAACAGGTAAATCATGATTTTATCACTTCTAGGTGCAGGAGCAGAAAAAAAAGTTGTTCAGGGAGGTGGGCATAACATTTTTAGTCGCCTTACTTCGATTTGAACTTTCGACAACAAGCCATCTTCCTCTCTAATTTTAAGTACATTTTTTTCTTAAGATGAGACTTATTTTTTTAACTTTGATTTGTGGACAAAAATAGCTCAAATTGATGAGTTATTAGTAATATTAAATACTTAATAATAGTATCTTTTGTTGGTGTACAGTCAAAATCGAGAAATTCATTTTTTCAAATGTTCTGACATATTTAAAAATCAGGAGAGGAGAAGATTGATTTTTATTTCGAATCACAACTCCAATGTGATGATTTACAACAAAGAGTCCAGAGGTTTTGTACTGGTTCTTGTTAAGCAATTTTATTTGGTTTAGAAATATTCTTGTATTTGCATTTAGGGAAAATTTGAAGATGTGAGGTTCTCTTGCATATAAACCCATCATCAAACGTCCGGAAGAAGTCATTAAAAGAAAGAATGGTCTTAGAATGTAGAAAATAAAGTGTCTTTTTATATTTTGAATTCTTTTAAAATCAAGACAGTTTTGTGTGTTGGATATCTTCAAGACAACTCATGTTCACTTGCTCCTCTTCCACGGGGAACTTTAGACTCTTTCAGGAAATCCCTTTGTTGTGATTAGGTTGGCCATGTGAAAGATCAATATTTTTATCTTTAACCTTGTGAAAATTACCAAAAACATGGTATCATTGGAAGGGTGTGACATCTCCAGGCTCTCCCCCAAGAGCAAGATTCTGCCAAATGAATACTTCTTCAAAATGGTCTTCTGTAATGATAAAATATAATGATCCTTCTCTTCATTTAAATATAGTTTGTAATCTTACTAATACTCACATTTTATTTAGCAAGGGGATTAATAGTCACTAGCCCAAACTTCAAATTCATATTGAGTAGGTTTGAGTGACAACACAAACGAGAACATGTCAAAAGCCAAGCTATAAAGCTAAGTCGGCCTAGTCGGAATTGAGAGTTGTAACCATATATAAATTCATGTTCCATGATTTGTTTGGTGACCTACCTTAAACCTTGAAGTGTCAGAAAATGCATAATAGGTTGAATCAAGTTGTCATACAAAATATATATTTGTATGTATATTTTGTGACTAATATCTATCATCTGATTATCTAAATCTTTTATATTTGTGTGTATGAAAACACAAACTATGAAAAATACTAGGTGTCAATAATTATGATTTCAACAGATTTAAGCAAAGGCAAAATTATTTAGTACAAGATCTTGAAGTTGTTTAAAATGTATTTTTAGAACAAATAAATGGACTAATTTTTTTGGAGATTACATATGATGTTTAAAATAGTAAAAATATCTAATGTTTAGACTACATAACTTTATTGAAAATTTGCATAAAACAAATATTTTTGTATAATCTATATTTTACGCATTTTTGTCCAAAATTATGAGATTTTGTTGAAATGGTATCTAATACTAGACTTCTGTCTTTATACAAATTTTTTAAAGCAAGATACTTTGACATTTTCTTAATCATATTTTTCAATACATTTTATTAAAATTGTGGGGCTTTTATCTAATATTTAAAGTACCTTCAACTTTATTACCTTTTAAAACAGATATGATATTTTCTTAATTGTATTTTTATAATACATTTGTCCAAAATGATAAAACTTCGTTGAAATTGTACTTTCTTGAAATAGTAAGTTTGAATTCTATAATTTATAAAATAAATAATTAACCATACTAAATTTAAATAATTACAAATTAATTTATATATATATAATTAATTAATAAATATCACAATAATTTTATAAATGTTATAATTAATTAATCTCATAAATATCCATGATGTGCGGGTAGTTAATAGCCAGTAACAAGTGATATCACATTTAATTAAAATTAGATCTAAATAATAATAGCAATAAGTTATAAATATTTTTATTAAAAAGAAAAAATAAAACACATAGACATGACCATAAATCAAACATTTGGTAAACCGATTGA
The DNA here is from genome assembly GCA_034641835.2 of Pinus albicaulis. Lineage (NCBI taxonomy): Eukaryota > Viridiplantae > Streptophyta > Pinopsida > Pinales > Pinaceae > Pinus > Pinus albicaulis. The sequence goes on from CM076572.1 coordinate 1,261,451,165, forward strand.
TATATAAGTCAATTATTTATGGGAAACAATGAGTGCAGAATTTCTGATGACAGTTGACTGCCTCGTATGAAACTTGAAGCAATTCTGCGTAATTCGACAAAACCAAATTCATAAAGCCATGTGATTAGCCGTTTAGACAAAACCAAATTATAAAGAGATAATATGATCAGCAAATACTAGAGATCAAATTGAAAATCAATATTGAATCAAACATAAAATCTTATCGTCTTATCACCTGATTTGGTTTTTACTTATTTACAACTATTTCCAGATTTTTGTTGGGGGAAGTTCACTCCTTTCTTTACTTACATATGTACAAAATCTCTCAGGCTCTCCTGCCTTCCTTATCTCCTCCCCTTTCATCAATCTCTTTCCTTTTCACTGTTCAATCCCTCTCTTTTTCACAATATATCACATGGTGCTTTTCGTCTCAGTTAATCTCTTCCATTCATCGGCTAGGAATTTGCAGTTGGTGTATTGGTCATTCCCCAGAGGGAATCGCGCAGGGGAATGCCCGTCGGGAATGCTCTAAATGAGTTCCACCGCAGTGGCTCGAAAGCCGCCATGGAGGATGAAACGCCTCTCTGGCTGTGTTTTCATCTGAACAACTTATATCAACTCTTTTTTGTTCGTCCGAAAAGCATCCGGCAACATGGTTGAACCATCGGTGGCCTCGGAACCGGGATGTCGGAGCACCCACATAAAACAGTAACCGCTCCCTTCAAACCCATTGCTATTTCCGCTGCCTGGCTTGTCGGCACGGGATTAATACCCAAACGAAACGTATATCACCGACTTGAGGATCAATGCGTCCAGCCGCGCAGTCGATTTCTGTCAACCCGAGCTCGTCCCCACAACAGGTCGCCAGAATCTGGTGAAATGATTGAGGTAGACGGAAACTGACCTGATATAACATAATTTCTCTGACAAAGCCTCCACTATGTGCATTGTGGCAGAAAGATTAACTACCCAGTCCCCTTCTCTGGCTTTTTCTAAACACCGAACAACACGTCTCGCTTTTGCAGGGTCTACATCTGCTTTCAAAAACGACCGGAAGATCTGCGGACTCTATGGAGATTCCACCTGGAACGTGAACTGCCAATCCTGCCTGACAGTGGGCTGCACAGCAACGGGAAGAACAAATCATTACCAATATTCGAAGAAAACAGAAGTGACGAGTGGATAAGGGTTCGTAAGGGAAAGTTTCTTCTGGAAAAAAATCATCACCTGATTCGGAATGGGAAAGGATGGAAAACATTGAGATACTCTGCCTCCAGAAAGAAATGGATAGCAGGCTGAGCTTTGCTGGCTAAGGCACTGCCCATCCGAGGTAAGTGTCGGCCACGATGCGGGACACGGGCGTTGTGGGTTGCCGATGAAGATCGTTGATGGAGGGTTCACTCTGAGCTTTCCATATTGCCAATATTGATAAATTGTTTGATCTTACTCCATCTCTCGAACTCGCTAGGCACGCAGTGGGTATAGCTTCACCAGTTGGTCATTACCCCGAGAATCCATAATGTTCTTGCAGACAACATGTTGCAGACAACATGTAGCCTATTTTAGCTGTAGATCGCTTTCAGCCAGAATATTTGTTGTTCCTGCAGAATATAAACGTGATTATCATCAAATTTGCAAAACCCCCACCAGCATAGCTGCCGAACCTGCAGGTCCTGTCGCGTTTCCAGATGTACACACGCTGTACCAAACTGGTTGCAATGCATCGCCTGCGATGTTGCAGTGAATGAATTTTAGGATAAAAAATGCAGATACATTGCAATGGTTTGTGTGAATGCAGATAAATTGTATTCATTTAAATTTCAAATTGACGGAATTTGCCGCGCTGTCGTTTTATAATAATTGTCGATTGATTTTTTGCCGTGTCCTGTTCGTCCTCAGACTGTTCATTGTCAGACCTCATTATCCATACTTGTGATCAATTATATTGTCATCGCTGTACTCTTAAAGGGCATTTATGGGCGAATAGCAGCTAATATATTGGTTGCGCACTATAAACTGTACGTAATTATTACCATAACAAACTACTTTTTGTTTTATGCTAATACTACGCGTACATTATTATCCAAAACGTTACTAGACAGTGCAGGTTGGGATACCGTTCAGACAATTCTATCAATGATTTTCATTGAAGTTACTGAGTAGCAGGTGGGCAATGTAACCGTAATTTTAACGGTTATCATCGGGCTGACCGCCTAACGTGTCTATAAAATAAAAACAAGCACAACGGTTAGCATTCATTTATTTGATTTCTTGATATATCTCTCTGTGTCTTGATGGTAAGTTCAGTGTTGTGTAGATGTCTATACTTCTCTGTGTATGCCGGTCTATATTGGAGGTCTGTATGGCTGCTTGCAGGTTCAATAGGTTGGTATGCGAATATTGTGTTGTCCTTCTTTATTGAGAAAGAAGAGTTTATTTCAGGCCATCTGAAATCTTTGATAGCATGAAAATGAGGCGTTCCAGCATGGTTCGAGGTACGTTAACTTTCCTCATGTCACCCGCAATGAGAATTTTCTTTTTTTTGTTAATTTTTTTTGGCAACAGGAACCTAATAAGTTATTATTTTGGTGTTTCTTTCATGAAAATCTCCTCTTCTTTTATTTGGTTTGCTGGTCTGCTAGGCATGAAGTGGCGAACAAGGTAGCGACAACTGCATGTTTTAGTTTTGGAATTATGAGAAAGAGAATAGGTTGAACAACATCAAGTAGATAAATATGAACTTTCCCATCAACGTTTTCTTTTTCTATAGGTATTAGTAAATGATAGATTAATGATCGAATCGATAATAGCTTATTTGTATTGCTATTTGGTATTTAATTATATTTCTCAACTTTCTGGGTTTCCTGTACACTTCAAAATTTTTCAGCTAGATGAATCCTGTAGAGTTATTCCCAGTCACATAATGTTAATTTAGTCAGTCAATTACAAGGTAAGCGATCCAGTATATCCAAAGTTGTTTATCTCTTGTCCTCTACCTATATTCTTATTTTTCCTGTTGTTCTTATTAATTGATCCAATTCTTCGATTTCCCTGGACAAAATTGTCTGTCCATCACAAAATGTATTCATGATTTCGTTTCAGCGTATGGGCGTGTGGAAAATCTATGCTCTAAATATAAATACGCTCTGCAGGTAATATAAATTGTGCTCTGCTGCGAGGCACGTCAATGAGCTTCGGAGTCGGCATCAATGGATATTAGGCTTCAGTGGATACTAGGCCAAGGTGAGAAACTTTCTTTCTCTTTTTAAATCAATGCTTTCAACTTTCAATAAATTATGTTGTCTAATTCTTCCAATGGCCACGGTGATATATTTCTAAATCTTGCCACATATCAAATTTCCGTCAAAATTATCCTAAAACGTTATCCTAAAACGTGTTAGGGTTTACTGCGTAAAGTGCTTTAAGGCCTCCATTTTTTATTTTATTTTTTTGGTTATTTATGTAATGGCCCAGGTAAGTCAGATTTATTTCATCCATCTTCGAAAATAATTCAAATGATAGTATCTCCGAAAATAACTCTCATAAAAGAACGGATACTTTGCATCTGTATTGGTCGTGCAGTAAAATTCGTTTCCATGAATATACCAACGCGTAATATATGTGCTATATGATAGGGAATATATATATATATCGAATAGGCGTAATATATGTGCTATATGATAGGGAATATATATATATATATCGAATAGAATTAATTAAAAAAATTATAGAATTGTATATTTTAAAATAATTGTATATAATAATTAAATTCATTTTGAAATACAGTTGTGTATATATTAATAACAATTTTTTTATTTGGATTTTTTTTCAAAATATTTAAATATTCTAATATAATTATAGTTGAATCATGTGTAATATTAAGCAATTTTCTAACTCATTATATAATATTATTATTTTTATTGTACTATTTTAATTTTTTTATCTTTTTTCTTTACCATATATTCATATGGTTTCTAAAAAAGATTATTATTATAAGAATGTACAACCATATGTTAAATATTGTAAATATGATATAACACTATGATAATAAATGTTTTTCAGTTATATAGATTCTTTTTGGGTTTAATGTTAATATATTATAAATATGTGGTTTGTTTATTTGCTTTTATTCCAATTATATATATAATTATGATAAAGTTTACATTAATGAGAAGATTGTTATTTCAAGTATTGATTATACATAACTTTGAATGTTATTTTTAGTATTTAGACCTTTTATATTTTCATTTTTTATTTATAGAAATCCCTATTTGGAGGGACAAATGAAAGGTGGAGGTGGAGGGAGGAGGGAGGCGAGGGCAGAGAGGAGAGGGAGAGGGAGGGGGGAGCGGAGAGGGAGGGAGAGAGAGAGAGGAAGGGGAGAGAGAGAGAGAGAGAGTGAGAGTGAGTGAGTGTGAGGGGGGGTGAGAGAGAGAGAGAGAGATGGAGAGAGATGAGGGGAGGGCTGGGAAGGAGAAGAGAGAAAGAGCGAGGGGGGGTAAGGGGGAGTGGGCTAAGGGAGGGGGGAGAGAGATAGAGCGAGGGAGGTAAGGGAGGGGGGGAGAGAGAGAGAGAGAGAGAGAGAGAGAGAGAATGAGGGTCGAGGGAGGGAGAGCGAGCGAGATCTGGGACAGAGAGAGAGAGGGAGAGATATGGAGGGGTGGAGGGATGTCGAGAGAGAGAGAGAGAGAGAGAGGAAGAGAAATGGATGTAAGGAGAGAGAGAGAGAGAGAGAAAGAGAGAGGTGAGAGTGAGAGAGCGAGGTGGGAGAGACAGAGAGAGAGAGAGTGAGGTGGGAGAGAGAGGGAGAGAGAGGGAAGGGGGAGAGATATGGAGGGGGTGGAGGGAGGTCAAGAGAGAGAGAGGGAGAGAAATGGAGGTAGGGAGAGAGAGAGAGAGAGAGAGAGAAATGGAGGTGGGGGGAGAGAGAGAGAGAGAGAGAGAGAGAGAGAGAGAGAGAGCGAGGTGGGAGAGAGAGGGAGAGAGAGGGAGAGAGAGAGGGGATAAGGGAAGGGGAGAGATATGGAGGGGTGGAGGGAGATCGAGAGAGAGCGGAAGAAAAATGGAGGTAGGGAGTGACGAGAGAGAGTGAGGGGGGGGAGAAGGGAGCGAGTTGAGAGTAAGGGAGAGAGAGGGAGAGGGACGGCGTAGGGAGGGAGAGGGAGGGGTGGTGGGAGAGAGAGAGTAAGTGGGGGAGGGGGATGAAAAATAAGGTAGTGATGGGGGGAGGGAGAGACAGTGATGGGCGGGAGGGTAGAGTGAGAAAGGGAGGTAGAGGGAGAGAGAGTGAGGGGGGGAGAGAGGGGGAGAGGGAGAGGAGAGGGGGAGCGGGGGAGAGGGAGAGAGAGAGAGAGAGAATAGAGAGAGATAGGGAAGGGGAGAGGGAGAGAGAGAGATAGGGAAGGGGAGAGGGAGAGAGAGGGAGGCAGAGGGAGAGGGAGAGAGAGAGAGGGTGGGAGGGGGTCAGAGAGAGGGTGGGAGAGCGGGGTAGAGAGGGATGAGGGGGATAGGGTGGGTGAGAGAGAGAGAGATGAGCGGGATAGGGTGGGTGAGATAGAGAGGGAAAGAGAGAGAGAGAGAGAATGAGGGTTATAGAGAGAGAGAGAGGGGGGGGGGGGAAGGAGAGAGTGATTAGGGGGAGGGAGAGGGAGGGGGATAGAGAGATACAATGAAGTGGGGAGAGCCAGAGAGAGAGAGTGAGACAGATAGAGGGAGAGGGAGAGAGATAGAACGGGAGGGAGAGGGATGGGGAGGGAGAGCTAGAGATAAAATGGGAGGGAGAGGGGAGAGGTAGGGGGAAGGAGAGTTAGAGAGAGAGAGAGGGGAGAGGGAGAGGGAGAGGAAGAGGGAGGCAGCGGGAGAGTTAGAGAGAGAGAGGGGGGAGAAGGATAGGTAGGAGGGAGGGAGAGAGATGAAGGGATAAGGATGGGAAAGTGAGGGAGAGGGAGGGTGACAGACAATAAGGTGGGGGGGAAAGAGAAAGAGAGTGATGGGGGGAAGGAGTGGGGAGGGAGACAGAGCAAGGGCTGGAGAGGGAGAGAGGGAGAGGGAGAGAGAGAGAGGAGTGTGGGGGGACAAAGAGAGAGGAAGAGAGAGAAAGGGAGAGGGAGAGAGAGATATAGAGAGGGAGAGAGATAGAGATAGAGAGGAGGGGGAGAGGAAGAGAGAGGAGAGGGAGAGGTGGGGGGAGAGAGAGATAGAGAGAGAGAGAGAGAGAGAGAGAGAGAGAGAAGGAGAGTTAGCGAGGGGGATAAAGGGAGAGAGAGATTGGGGGAGGTAGGTAGAGGGAGAGAGATGGAGGGAGAGGTAGAGAGAGGGGGTGAGGGGGGATGGCAGAGAGAGAGAGAGAGAGAGAGGGGGGGGATTAAGTGATGGCTGGAAAGGGAGATTGAGATTTTGGGGGGGGGGAGAGAAAGAGAGAGAGAGAGAGAGAGAGATGGAGGGTGAGGTAGAGAGAGGGGGTGAGAGAGAGAGAGAGAGAGAGAGAGAGAGAGAGAGAGAGAGAGGTGGGGAGAGCGAGAGACAGAATGAGAGAGATAAAGAGATAGGGGGAGCGAGAGACAAAGTATGGGAGGGAGAGGGAGGGGAGGGAGTATTAGAGAGAGAGGGAAGCTGGAGAGCGAGGGGGATGGGGAGAGTGGGAGGGATGCAGGGGAGAGAGAGAGATGGACAGAGAGGGAGGGGGTAGGAAGGGAGAGAGATGGAGGGAGAGGGAGGGGGTATGCATTAAATCAGTGAATATTATGCTTTCAAATTTTAATAAATTATGTTCACTAATTTTTCCAATGGCCGTGGTGATATATTTCTAAATCTTGGTACATATCAAATTTCTATCAAAATTATTGAAAAATGTGTTAGGGTTTATTGCATAAAGTGCTTTAAGGCCCAGATTTTTTATTTTATTTTTTTGGTTATTTATGTAATGGCTCCGATAAGTCATATTTATTTCTTCGAAAATAACTCTCATAAAAGAACGGATACATCTGTATTGGTTGTGCTGTAAAATTCGTTTCCATGAATATACCAATGTGTGCTATATGTGCTATATGATAGGGAATATATATATATATATATATATATATATAATAGAATTAATTAAAAAAATTACAAAATTATATATTTTAATGTTATTTTATATATTAATAACATTTTCTTATTTGGAATTTTTTTTCAAAATATTTTAATATTCTAATATAATTATAGTTAATTCATGTGTAATATTAAGCAATTTTATAACGTTGAATGTATGGAATCCATTTTCCCCGACATCAGAAGCGCAATGAAAAATCTTGGAATTTGGAAAATGTCGCGAAGCTTATCTCATGTTCCATTCATTTAGATGTGAAGTATATGGAAGAAGAGAAGCAGGACAATGGATACTTATCAAGAATGTATGATTCTTTAGAAGGAAATGACGTTGAAAAGGCTATGGAGGAATAAATAGTAGAATTAAAAACAGAGAAGGACTCTTCATAAAATGGGTTACTCAGGGATTTTGGAATCCAGATGAGCTACATTATCTCCGTGATTCAAACAAGCGCTCAAAAAGAGACAAACGATAGTGATATAGAGACAATTTATTCATAAACAAGAGAAAGCTAGAATTATAACCTGATATAGAGTTATAGGAAGAGAAATATTCCAATTGTAAGGGGGAGTCAAAGTGACATGAGTAGTATTTCACTCAACATAATTCTCCATCGATTATTCTGGAGGAGAAAGTGCCTACTACCTCATCAATTGAAGAAGGCCCACATGAGAAAACCAGAAGAGATTCCTCATTGTTATTTTCATTTGACATTCAGTCACTCTGCATTTTGTTTGTCTAGTAGTCTCTTTACCTCTTCCCTTAAACTCAATGACTCAGAAAATACTAGACAAAAGACACTTACCTATTGCAATCATCTGAAAAAAATGTATCTCTAAAGCGTCACTTGGGGAGGAATCTATTATTTAAAAGATCGAGAAAATAATTTCATTTCAAAACAAAAATGTACTATCACTAGGGAAGGGGGTTATTACATTTAAAATTTGTTCCCATTATTTTCACTACAAAATTAGATTGTTGCTTTTTATTTGATGGGAAAATAAATGATCTTTAAAAGCCACTAAAGTCTTGAATTATGATCCTTAAAGAAGTCGCTAGATTCCATAATTATGAGCCGATTTTTTCTTCTTACTTTCGGGTCTTCATGATGTTTGTTATGACTGAGATGAAATGTTCCAAAGAAGTGGAATATTGGCTGTTGAAAGAGGAATTATGAAATTATGATTGTACATAATTTATTAATATAAATGATGTGAACTGAGATTAATTAATCATCCCCAAGGGTTAAAAAGTGCTCAAATGTCTCTTATCCATAAAATTGAGGATTAAGATAACTCTATGCTCTATGTTCAAATGACAGGTGAAGGTGGATTTACCATACTTAAGCTTCTTAGTAGTCTCTTAAGAAGTACAACATGTCATAGTGATACGTTTTTATTCCATTAAATAATTATAGTTGTAGAGCAGAGTCAGAGTTCTTGGAGTTGTATCAGAGGAATTCAACATTGCGAATGTCATAGAAGTAAATGATTTCATGGAAGGGTGAAGTTTACTCAACTTGGTCATAAAAAACAAGTACATACGTCATGTACAAAAAAAAACAAACACGCAGATTTTTTCATATAGAGGTCTTGAGTACTTTGGCCAAAATGTCTCATCCATTACGAAAGAACACATCTTACATGAAATTAATAACAAAGAATTTGTTCTGCATCAATTACCCAATATGGATATTTTGATTTGAGGTCCAGTAAACATAATTCTCCACCCCTTATTCTAGAGGATCAGTTGGAGCCGAGAAAGTTCCTACTACCTCTTCTTTCTTATATATTATTATTTCCTATACCACAACCTTACGGCGTTTCCTTTAGAACATGTGGTGCAATTGCTAGTGGTTATCTTAAGTTATAATAAAAAATCATGAAATAGCTAACCCTATATTACAAGCTAACCATATATTACATGCTAAACCAACGTTCTTATTGAGACTCTATTCTACAACTTGGGTGTCTCATTTATCTCAAAATAGGTTGCTCTTGCATTGCATTGAGTTCTATTATCTCAAAGTATTTTTACATTGTAACGCATCCTTATATTAAAAAAAATCTCCCAAATGGAAGTTGTACCATTATGCACCATTGATTTCGATGTTAGACGATTGAAAAAGTTTCTGCCTTTGATTAAATAAATACATTTGTTAATAAGAATACATTTATTAATAAGTTAGATTAAATACACTTATTAATGAGTTATAGAAATAATAGATGTTCATTGAATTTTCAGTTACCACTGGGAATTGAGTCGAGCGTAGAGCTTTTAGAGCCAATGGAACCACGTCTCTGCTGTTGTTATCTTCTAGCTGACATATTGCCTCGGGTTGTTGTTCTCTTCTCGCTGACGGTTATGGCATGCGTTTGCAAAGGAGAGAAGAAAATATTTCTTGCATTGGCTCATGGACACCATTACGAGAATTAGATTTAACAATCTTCCGCAAGGAACCTCCTATGGTACGCCTCTTATTTTCCTTCATTCCTATCATTATTAATTTTCTTTATTTTCCGTTGCAGAATGCACGATAATTAGCATCAAAACAAGGCCTTGATGTTACAAGCGCAGTTGTAGGTGCCTTAGGTTGGCTATGAAAAAATGAATGAACGAGTGCTTCTCCAATCTGATGACAGTGTTGTTTTGCTGAAGTTGAGAAAAAATACCATTGGTTATAAACTTCTTTACCACATAGCAAACCCCGATGTTGCGATCCCAAATTCATCAATCAAGGAGATTAAAGAGCTTTTTGACACTATGACGTTATCCAGGAACACAATTCTTACTTCTGTTGAATTCTTCCTCATCAATAATACGGATATTGTAAGCCAGTTGCATCTTGACAATCTCACTATGTTCGTATTTCGTTTAACAAATGAGTTCCCCGCTCTAGCATTCGATTATATTGTAGTTCCAACAAAGGAAATAAACAATTTTGTATTCTTTTAAATCCCAAGTGGAAGAGTTTTTAATGAACTTATTTTAAATCGCTCATTAAAATGATATTGCAAGTCATTATTTAGGAACCATATCAAAATTTCCATTGTTTTCATCAAACTTTGCATTGTTCCACTTTCATCTCGAGCTACCTACATGTTGCTCCCAGGTGACGGGAATTAATTAAGAAAATATATTTATCAATTAAAAGTAAGAAAAAATAAAATATAGATTATATATTATAATTTTAACAATTTAAAAGTTTAAAAATTATTATTTATTTACGAGTAGTCTTTAGTGCGACTTTTTAAAGGTCTTTCCGGTGGATTTTTCCGGTCTATCTTTTGAGTAACCTAGCACAATCGATGTGCCCTAGGGTTTTTTAGGTTGTTGAATCCATGTATATAGTTAAAAAACCAATTTACATAACAGAAATCAATATTTTACCTCAATTTTTTTTCACCGGACAGAAACTCCAAAAAGTTGCACTAAAGACAACTCCATTTATTTATATCGAGTGGTAGAGTTTTTAATGAACTCATTTTAAATCGGTCTTTAAAATGATATTGAAAGTAATTATTTAGGAACGGTATCCAAATTTCCATTGTTTTCATCAACAGTCATCTCTGGGTGCCTACATGTTGCTCCCAAATTTTAGGTTACCGGAATTATTTAAGAAAATATATTTATTAAATTATAGATAAGAAAAAATAAAAACAAATATTATATATTATAATTTTAAGAATTTAAAATTAATAATTATTTATTTATATAATTGTTTTATTTTTCCTTCACATGTAATAATTTTAAAATTAATTATTAATTTGATTTTTTTTATGGATATTGAATTATTTATATCAATTACCATGTATATTTTAGAATTGCAAGGGAAATTTTCGATTGCCAGGTGGGATTGTATTTGATTTGTTGTTGTTTTTTTTAATATTCACCATTCAATTTTAAACTCATGGGAAAATTAATATCAATAATCCTCTTGCCTAAATTTTATACAATGACTTGCATAAATTTTGCTCGGAATTAACCTTGGTAAATCTACATATTTACATTTTTATCTCTACCTAAATTTATGTGGAAAAATTGCATAAATTATGGTGGGAAGTACTTTTTGGTAAATATTTTTATGTACCTTAATATAAAGAATGCTCAAAATGTTTACTACACTTTTAATTTATATGACTATGTTAATTTTATACTAAGTTCTTGGATATGATTTAATGCATTGCAAGGAACCACAACTTTCTCATGTATTTTAATTCTTACTAAATACCTACTATAACTAAATGTCTTGTCAGACATAAACATTGCACCCAACCAACTTAACTGCTAAATTCTTGACAATTAGCAATAATGCATCTAATTTGGTATCTAGAACCAAACGCATCCAACCAGTAACCAACATTGTCATTAAATGTATATAATTTGTGATTTAAGTAGATAATTGTTAATTTTGATTTGTTATATTAGTTGGCAAGGAGTGTCAGCTCTTAATATATGACAATTAATTATATTTCATTTACAATATTAACATACTTGATTTAAACAAGTAAATAAACCATTTGAACATAATTGATCTTACATTGAAAACATCAATTTTCCAAATGGATAATACTTTGGATTTAAACAAATAACAATTTATTGTTTTCATATTGATTTTCACAATCATATCCCTATTTTAGTCTCTCAAAATCACACCATAATGTACATCTCTTCATATTATTTATTTAATGTGTTGTAAGGATTCACTTGGAATATGCAATGGCTACATGAAGGATTTGTCATGTTTGCAATTTAAATAAAAAATATTATTAGGATAGAAAATGTCAATGCAAGAAACATATAAAGGTTATTATGGTTTTACTCTTTAAACTATATCTACATGTTATCTCAAAAACTTTAAAAGTTTACTAATATTTATTTATTTTCTTAATTTATTTATTTATGTAAATTTATTTCCTTTTCTCTCTTAATTAACTTATTTATATTAGTTTTGAAGATTCTTTTAGGGTAAATTGATAGTTGAGCTTTATATAATGTTATGTTTTATGTTAAATTATTGTTTTCTTTATTTAATAGGTAACAAATATTTATTATATCATTTTTTAATCAAATCTACATTAAATATTTAAAAATAGTTTTCAAATTAATATTATATGAATTCTTTAAATCTATACCTAGTTTAATTTTACTACCCTAAATAGTGGTTTCGATTTTTATATTTTTCATGTCACTCTAATATGTTAGATTTGTATTTTTGTAATTTCTATGATAAGGGAGACAAGAAAATTACAAGAAAATGAACATGTATGATGATTACTTAGTGAAGTAATTATTCATAGTGAGTAATTAATGCTTTTCTATGGATACACAATTAGCAAGTGCTTTGGAGTAACTTATTTATTAAATCTAGTCTCTAATTCATATTTATAAGTTAAATATTCAATTAAATCACATAACGTATCACATATATTTTCCGCTATACTACTCTTTTCTATGTTACTGCTTTACAACGTTTCCTTTGCAATATGTGGTGCAATTGCTAGTCAATATTATGTGAGCCAAAATATTATTAGAAATAAACACTTTAATTTTTTTTGAAAACCATGCAAAATTAAAATACAAATATAATATAAAAAATTATATTATTATATATTTTCAATTATAAATTAAAAATATAAAATTATATATTCATTTACACGTTCAAATTTAAATATCTGACTTTTTTTAAAATTCTACACAATCCTATATTCTATTTCATGTTATCTAAAATTTTATAATATATTGATAGATCTCAATAATATTTTTACATATTAATAAAATAAAATCTATTTTTTATATAAATAAAATAATTAAAAATTTCTTTAAATTAAAGATTTAAAATATTGCAAATATTTACAATCAAATTTATATATACTTTTACCCATATAAAAATTATATTTTACTTATTTAAATAAATTTGTTTACAGTCTTATATATATAAACAATAAATAAATAAATAAATATATATGGTGTATGACTTCAATAACATATCAAATTTTAAAATAATTAAAAAAATTAAACTTAACAATATCAATAAAGAAATCATTCAAAAATAGATTAAAATAAAATATAACAAGATTTATTTAAAACAAGTTAAATGTATTAATATATAATTTAAGAGGGAAAATATATTGAACTTAATGAGAGTAATAATGTAACATAAGCTATAAATGAAAAAATATATCTCAAAATAATAATTCAAAATGAATTTGAGAAATATTAATCTAAATTAAATTTTGAGACAAATTAATTTTTTTTAATTAAAAGGCACTATCCAAAACTGACTTTGAAAAGTACATATAAAGTCAACTAATATTTATAATTGTAAAAAAGAACAACATACAAAACTTTAAAAAATGAAAAACTAATTCAGCCTTATGGACAAAAAAAAAAACTTACTCGAGAATAATATGCCGTGTTCCAGATTTCCTTCATCTTGATAGGTGCATGCGCGGCCCAGGGAAAAGTGGGGTGAGGACCGGGGAGATGTTCAGTTCAGTGGTGCTCTCCCGTGAATCCTAGGGTGCCTCATTATTCCGACCGGTAAGACCTTTCAGGATACGATTTGTCAAAACCCCATTTCAATCACCGTTCCCATCCCACCCTTCACCTACTACAAGCTTACACTAACTAAACTACCTCAATAAATGAACAGAATTATCTGAACATAATTCAAAATCGTGATTAGATGGATAAACGGAATTATATGAACAGAATGAAATCATGATTGGATGGATAAAACCTACAGTAAATGAATTAAGATGGATAAAAAAATAATAATGAATTAACCTAGCTTAGAAATCAGCAAAAACTACTCATAAAAATAACGAAAAAAAAAAAGGCTTTTCTTCTCACTACATAATATTGATATAGAGACCAATAATATTAAAATGGAATATGATTTGAGATATCTTCCATGGATATATGGTTTACTTTTTCAAAAGTTTGATTGTCATTACAGGGTTGAAATAAATTCACAGGATAGATGGTTTCCCACTTTCTCCTGGCTGGAACAGAGTAACTGTTGGATTGATGGATACATATACAAAAGAGTAACTCAGAAAACTTCAAGGATAACGTTTAATATTTTATTAATTTATAAATATTTTAAATTATTTTATATGAAAAGAAATTAAAAATTAACCAATATTCATGCGAGATATAATTTATATAATCACAATTCTCAGGAACACACTTACAAGAATTGGAAAGATATTTAGTTCTCAGCTTCTAAAAATGCATCAAGGAGAAGCCTAAATCTAAAGAAATTGATTGAGATGTTAGTCTTTGTAAGCATGTGGCTAAGAATGCTCAATCAATAAGATTCTTCGGGCAAAGCAGGTAGAACAGAACATGGCATTAAAATTATGGCGAAAGCAAAGGAAACACCAAGAGGAATTAACTCATATACATGGCCAATTAAATTAATCAAAAAATGGCTTACCAAATTAGAGCTAATCCATTAGGAGAGTGCGAGAATCATTCCTCAGGTAGGTAGGCCAGGCGAATAAAACTAAAACTAACACAATTGAGTTAAACAAAAAAAAAAGATTTAATGAAAAATTGAAAAGGTTAACTAAATGAAAACTAATAAAACTAACACAGGTGAGTTAAATGAAAAGATTGATTTAATAATCATGAAAAGTTGAATAGGTCAAAGATGGGAAGTCAAAATCGATTAAATACGAAAAATCAAGATCTTATGATGAACCATGAACCATATTTAGTGGTTCGAAAATCTTTGAAAACAAAAATTATGATGTGATTTTCACGAAAGAAATTCCCATAAAAAACCATGTTCATGAGATTAATCTCATCGATGACCGATGGGAGTGAAACTCAATAAAAAAAAAAAGAGTATCCAGACTGGTGTATTGAACTAGGGTTTGAATTGCCGCAACAGTAGCCAGAACATCCAGTGATATGTCAGTGGAGGACGAGGGGGGATTTCTAATATACGGTCTGCCAATGAAGCCTAATATACATAGCGTATGCCAATGAAGTCTAGCTGCAGTTGGCATTCTGTAGATTGGAACTCGTTTCTGTTGGGCAATGAATTCAACTCCAAACAGTTGGGCATAGTGGGCCACTCGAGAACCCATCAAGGTTGTGGCCATGCTCATCAATGGTTAGTTGGGCCACTCTCGTCAAGCTTCCCACCAATGGTTCCCAACTTCCAAAATCCATCAAGGAGAAGTGAGGCAACGCAGAACAGAGGAGAATATGCGATTAAACAAAGGAATGAACCAGATGGATTAACTGATAAGCATGGGCCTATTAAATTAATCAAGAAATACTCCCACTAAATTAGGGTTAAATTAGGGTTAAGAGTGCCCTAATTATTCCCAAGGAGATGAGACACATATTTAAAAAATCAGTCGACGAAAAGCTATATTTATAAGTAAACATATGGTTAATCTATTGAAAAAAAATGAGCCAGAGCCATCTCTGTATACCTAGAGTTGTAAGTTTAAGTAGGGTTTCAACAATGAACGATATCAACTACAAAGAGAAGAGATATGGAATGCAATTGCCATCTTCATCACTCGAGAAATTTCATTATAACAAGAAAAAAGGAAATTCGGTAATAAAGAAATTGCCTCTTATACAAGAAATCAGATGAGGTAATAATATGATGAACCCGAAGTGAAAAACCCTCAAATAGCCGTACTGGTTGAACCAAATCCCGTTATAGTTCCTTTGAAGTTGCCTTTGAAATCTGGTTAAACTACTGATAAAAAAATATAGCACGGTTTAGACATTATCTACACGAAGAAATTAAAGAGATGTCAAATGGCAGTTGTTAACCTAAAAACGAAAAAGATTCAATACGAAAGAAATTAGCTAATACAGAAATCTTCATCACTCGAAAAGAAAAAGATTCAATAAGAAAGAAATTAGGTAATACAGAAATTGCATCTCATACCAGAGATGAGATGAAATAATAATATCATGTTCCTCCAGCAAGAAATCCAAACTTCATCTTCGTCTATCGCACTGAGTCTCCAAACCACCAAACAGGCAGAGTGAGACTCCAACACCAACACCAAAACACCCAACAGACATATGTTTAAATTGTGTGAGATTTGAGATATATATACACTCGCTTTCAACGGATAGTTGAACCACCATTACACCATTACCAACGGCTTACATTATTAAAAATAAAAAAGCACACTCATGCTTTTGGTTCAAATTTTTTACTGTATAAATTCTATTAAAAAAAAAAAAAAAAAGGCACACTCATGCTTTTGGTTCAACCTTTTTTCTGTTTAAATTCGTGCTTTTAACTTTTTCAATACCTTTTCTATTATTGGCTTTTTAATTTAACCTCTATTTCAAAAATTAATCATTTATTCTGTTCTCTGCATTGTGCATTGTGGGGTCTAGACTCTAGAGTTGGCAGAGACATAGCTGAAGTGGAAATCAGTTGAAGCATGTGTAAAATTTGTTTGTTTTTTTTTTATATAATTTAGTTGAGATTGCTTGAATATAAAATTTCAAATTAGTTTTTTGTTCTACACTTTTTATTTTTTTGTTTTACGCTTTCTTACTTTTTGCACTTTGTAAAATGCATTCGGAGGGTAATAAGAAGTTGATAATCAAATAAAATTGAGATAAATAAATCATAAAAGTTAATAAATTAACCAATTAAATTTTAATGGAATGGATATGAGTTTCGTGATTAATATCAAACATAATATTTTTTTAATTAATTAAAAAGCCACTTACTTGTTATCAACTATGTAAAATGGTATATATTCTTTTCAATGAAAAAAAAAACTCATTATATATCTCTGAATGAGTGAAGGTGTCAGGGAAAATCCATTATATATCTCTGAATGAGTGTTATTTCTAGCTTTTGGGAGTGATGGAGCCACGTCATTTCTAGTCCTTTGTGCCAGTTGTATCAACTTTACTATTAAAATAATGGAACATGTCACTTTTTATCATTGTTCCTGTAAGTACATAAACATGAAAGATGTTAATTGTGAATGTGAAGTGGCAGCTAGTTATTATGGAGTCAGCCAACAAATCTTAAAATGTCAATAACAACTTTTTTTATAGAGTTATTTAAATAAATATATATGGTGTATGACTTCAATAACATATCAAATTTTAAATAATTAAAAAAAAATTAAACAACAATATCAATAAAGAAATCATTCAAAAATAGATTAAAATAAATATAACAAGATTTACTAAAACAAGTTAAATGTATTAATATATAATTTAAGAAATATATTAAACTTAATGAGAGTAATAATGTAACATAAGCTACAAATGAAAAAATATATCTGAAAATAATAATTCAAAATGAATTTGAGAAATATTAATCTAAATTAAATTTTGAGACAAATTAATTTTTTTTAATTAAAAAACCTTATCCAAAACTGACTTTGAAAAGTACATATAAAGTCAACTAATATTTATAATTGTAAAAAGAACAACATACAAAACTTAAAAAAATGAAAAACTAATTCAGCCTCGTGACAAAAAAAACTTACGGAGAAGTCATTATGCTGTGTTCCAGATTTCCTTCTATCTTGATATGGTCATGCGCGGCCCAGGGAAAAAGTGGGTGAGGACCGGGGGAGATGTTTAGATTAGTGGTGCTCTCCCGTGAATCTAAGGGTGCCTCATTATTCCGACCGGTACGACCTTTCGGGATACGATTTGTCAAAACCCCATTTCAATCACCGTTCCCATCCC
The DNA here is from genome assembly GCA_034641835.2 of Pinus albicaulis. NCBI lineage: Eukaryota > Viridiplantae > Streptophyta > Pinopsida > Pinales > Pinaceae > Pinus > Pinus albicaulis. The sequence goes on from CM076572.1 coordinate 1,261,468,965, forward strand.
ACCCTTCACCTACTACAAGCTTACACTAACTAAACTACCTCAATAAATGAACAGAATTATCTGAACATAATTCGAAATCGTGATTAGATGGATAAACGGAATTATCTGAACAGAATGAAATCATGATTGGATGGATAAAAACTTCTAGGTAAATGAATTAAGATGGATAAAAAATAAAATAATGAATTAACCTAGCTTAGAAATCGGCAAAAACTATATACAAAAATAACGAAAAAAAAAAAGGCTTTTCTTCTCACTACATAATATTGATATAGATACCAATAATATTAAAATGGAATATGATTTGAGATATCTTCCATGGATATATGGATTCACTTTTCAAAAGTTTGATTATCATTACGAAGGGTTGAAATAAATTCACGGGATAGATGGTTTCCCACTTTCTCATTTGGAACGGAAATGCTTGTTGGATTGATGGATACATATACAAAAGAGTAACTCGAGAAAACTTCAAGGATAACGTTTAATATTTTATTAATTTATAAATATTTTAAATTATTTTATATGAAAAAAGAAATTAAAAATTAACCAATATTCATGCGAGATATAATTTATATAATCACAATTCCTCGGGAACACACTTACGAATACCAATAAATGACGGTATACTTACAACTTTGATTTGATTTAAACTTATATTTGATAAATTTTAAATATGGTTAATTTCGGTGACGATTTCTTTAAATATTTGAATTGGAAAGATATTTAGTTCTCGGCTTCTAAAAATGCATCAAGGAGAAGCCTAAATCTAAAGAAATTGATTGAGATGTTAGTCTTTGTAAGCATGTAGCTAAGAATGCTCAATCAATAAGATTCTTCGGGCAAAACGGAGTAGAACGAAACATAGCATTAAAAATTATGGCGAAAGCCAAGCAAAGAACACCAAGAGGAATTAACTCATATACATGGCCAATTAAATTAATCAAAAAATGGCTTACCAAATTAGAGCTAATCCATTAGGAGAGTACGAAATCCATTCCTCAGGTAGGTAGGCCAGGCGAATAAAACTAAAACTAACACAATTGAGTTAAACAAAAAAAAAGATTTAATGAAAAATTGAAAAGGTTAACTAAATGAAAACTAATAAAACTAACACAGGTGAGTTAAATGAAAAGATTGATTTAATAATCATGAAAAGTTGAATAGGTCAAAAATTATGATGTGACTTTCAAAAATTAAGATTGAACCATATTTAGTGGTTCGAAAATCTTTGAAAACAAAAATTATGATGTGACTTTCACGAAAGAAATTCCCATAAAAAACCATGTTCATGAGATTAATCTCATCGATGACCGATGGGAGTGAAACTCAATAAAAAAAAAGAGTATCCCGGTGGTGTATTGAACTAGGGTTTGAATTGCGCGGTGGCAGACATCCGGTGATATCTTCGGTGGAGGGCGAGAGGTTACAATATACGGTCGCAATGAGCCTATATACATAGCGTATGCCCAGTGAAGTCTGAAACTGCCGGTTGGCATTACGGCAGATTGGAACTCGTTTTGTTGGGCAATGAATTCAACTCGAAACGATTCAGCGACAAAGGTTTGTTGGGTGGCATAGTGGGCCACTCGAGAACCCATCAAGGTTGTGGCCATGCTCATCGATGGTTAGTTGGGCCACTCTCGTCAAGCTTCCACCAATGGTTCCCAACTTCCAAAATCCATCGAGGAGAAGTGAGGCAACGCGGAGAGCAGAGAAGAATATGCGATTAAACAAAGGAATGGACGAGATGGATTAGCTGATAAGCATGGGCCTATTAAATTATTAAGAAATACTCCCACTAAATTAGGGTTAAATTAGGGTTAAGAGTGCCCTAATTATTCCCAAGGAGATGAGACACATATTTAAAAAATCAGTCCACGAAAAGCTATATTTATAAGTAAACATATGGTTAATCGTTAAAAAAGAATGAGCAGGTATAAGGTATACACAGAGTTGTAAGTTTAAGTAGGGTTTCAACAATGAACGATATCAACTACAAAGAGAAAGAGATATGGAATGCAATTGCCATCTTCATCACTCGAGAAATTTCATTATAACAAGAAAAAAGGAAATTCGGTAATAAAGAAATTGCCTCTTATACAAGAAATCGAGATGAGGTAATAATATGATGTACCGAAGTGAAAAACCCTCAAATAGCGTGCGGTTGAACCAAATCTGAAACCATGATTACGCTTTGAAGTTGCCTTTGAAATCTGGTTAAACTACGACAAAAAAAATTTAGCAAGGTTTAGACATTATCTACACGAAGAAATTAAGAGATGTCAAATGGCGGTTGTTATCCTAAAAACGAAAAGATTCAATACGAAAGAAATTAGCTAATACGAAATCTTCATCACTCGAAAAGAAAAAGATTCAATAAGAAAGAAATTAGAGTATCTGAAGTGCATCTCTATACAGTGGGTGAAATAATAATATATGTATTCCTCTACGTGAGAAATCCAAACTTCATCTTCGTCTGCTCCTTAGTGAGACTCCAAACCACCAAACGGTAGAGTGAGACTCCAACACCAACACCAAAACACCCAACGGACATGTTTAAATTGTGTGAGATTTGGAATATATATACACTCGCTTTCAACGGATAGTTGATATACAACTACACCTTTGTGGCTTACATTATTAAAAATAAAAAAGCACACTCATGCTTTTGGTTCAAATTTTTTACTGTATAAATTCTATTAAAAAAAAAAAAAACACACACACTCATGCTTTTGGTTCAACCTTTTTTCTGTTTAAATTCGTGCTTTTAACTTTTTCAATACCTTTTCTATTATTGGCTTCTTAATTTAACCTCTATTTCAACAATTAATCATTTATTCTGTTCTGCATTGTGCATTGTGGGGTCTAGACTCTAGAGTTGGCGGAGACATGGTAAAGTGAAATCAGTTGAAGCATGTGTAAAATTTGTTTGTTTTTTTTTATATAATTTAGTTGAGATTGCTTAAATATAAAATTTCAAATTAGTTTTTTGTTCTATACTTTTTATTTTTTTGTTTTACGCTTTCTTACTTTTTGCAATTTGCAAAATGAATTCGGAGGGTAATAAGAAGTTGATAATCAAATAAAATTGAGATAAATAAATCATAAAAGTTAATAAATTAACCAATTAAATTTTAATGGAATGGATATGAGTTTCGTGATTAATTTCAAACATAATGTTTTTTTATAATTAATTAAAAAGCCACTTACTTGTTATCAACTATGTAAAATGGTATATATTCTTTTCAATGAAAAAAAAAACTCATTATATATCCGAATGAGTGAAGGTGTCGGGAAAATCCACTCATAACTCTAACTCTCATTCATAATTTTTTTTATCCAACACTAGGATTGTGCCGGAGTTATTTCTAGCTTTTGGGAGTGATGGAGCCACGTCATTTCCTGATATTTTGTACCGGTTATCAACTTTACTATTAAAATAATGGAACATGTCACTTTTTATCATTGTTTCTGTAAGTACATAAACATGAAAGATGTTGATTGTGATTGTGAAGTGGCAGCTAGTTATTATGGAGTCAGCCAACAAATCTTAAAATGTCAATAACAACTTTTTTTATAGAGTTATTGTAACATTCAACATAAGATAATTACCCCAACTTACCATAATAATAAAAAAAATTTATATATCAATGGTAACAATTCATTAACTCCAACCTAAGTTTCGCTGCATTCATATCTATTTTAATTATCCGTAAATAATCACATATTGTCACAACACTTATGACCTGTGCATTGCTCGGATTTCTGTGGTTAATTACATCTCTGTACTAATCGTTATGAATTGGATAATGTTTTCAATGCAAAGGTTTTCCTCCGCACCATAACTTTGATTAAATCATTGCTCTCCGATTTATTAAGTGTACCCGGTCTTGAGTTATTGGCTGCCACGTTCAAACTTATTAAATGAGGAATTATGGTTCCAGCTCCTTGGAATGTGGTTTTATGTGTAATGGTTGATCAGCGGTCAGTAAACTCCGACGAGTGTTATGGTGGAGGGCTCTCGATCTGTGCATCCTCCAGCTGGCAGACTCCTCGCCCTCGATCTGCCCGTGATCCGACGGTGCGCAGATTCAGAGGTTGGGGTAATGACCTTCCTTTGCCGTCTGTCTTTTCCTGTTCCATTTCCATTGTTTCCCTTCTTCGACAGGGTTCTGGAGCTCTCGGCCAAGCTGAGTCTTGGCCGAGCATGTCCGCTGGCTCGCTCCGTAACAGTCAGGGTTCGATTCTGATGATGAACCGGTTTGCTCCTACGGTGTTTAGGGTTTACCTCTTCGCCCCGCTTCTGGTAAACAAAACTGTGGTTCCTCCTGTTAATTTTGTGTTTTTCAATCGGCTTGCCAGTTATTGATGTTTTAAGTTCCACAGGGTTGGGTTTAACAGTTTTCGTTTTCCAGAGGTTACTCTGCATACTCAAGGCATTCCTCGTGAAGATTGATGCTGTTAGGAATCCATCCTCACGCGAGTACCTTCAACAACCTCACCAGGTAAGGTACCGGGTTTGACTGTAACGCAGAGTTTTCTTTAGTAGATTTTTGCTTTTCATGGATTAAGTTACTCTTCCATTACTAACTTACGTCTTCACTGTGCTAACGCAGGTACTCTACCCTTGTTCCGCACTTAATGATTGAACCCCCATCTTTTGTTTTCATTTGGCATACAAAAAGGATTTACTTCGGCTCCTACTTCTCAGGTACCCTCCGAGACGACAGAGCAGGTTCTTTGGAAGAAAGAAATTGGTTTTAACCTTACCCATTCCGGGAGGGTTTCTATTCTATAGTCTGTAATCACAGAATTTAAGTTGGCTAGATATGAAAGTCTCTGGAATTTACTGTTAAAACTCTTCCATCGATTACGACCCGAGTTCCAGGGTTAGAGTCTGTGTTTTTTTATATTTATTTAAATTGGCAAGACTATGGATAATGCCGCCTCAAGACTAAGGGTTTTCCGATCTTCTGAGTTGATTCTCGTTTTGATACCATTAACTCTTAACGGCGGTAACGCCTGCTCTTGTATGATAATCATTGTTTTCAAATGCTCATATCGTTTTTTCCTAGTTCCGTGACTGTGGAAGGTGTAGAACATAATACTCTTTGTGAATGGGCCGTTGAATGCAATACCCCTTTTTTGTAATTCTGTTAAAAGGATTATGGGTGAACTTGAGTTATTCCTTCTGTCACGATTTAGTTGTTCATGTGGTTTCCTGTCAAATGCTCTGTTTACATATTTCTATGTTTGGATGTGGCTTCATTGCATGTATTCTGTTCGGTTGAACTCGTTGTTTCACCATGAGGTTTTCTGGAAATAATGCGCTAAATATCAGACGTTGTTTCTCATTACATTTTCTTTTCCGGTTGTTAACTTATATATTTCTCGTATAGTTTCTGCTCCCGGGTCTTCCTCAGCACCGGGTAGCGGGGTGACCAGACCACCCACCCTGTCCGAGCGATTCAAGTAACAAGGGCGACATGTCCAGGGGCGGAGGGTCGAGCCCTTCTGCCCTATGGGTTAACGCTGGTACCAGTTTTCGTATTGCATACTCTTCTTGTTTGTTGGAATTTAGCAGTATGGTGTATTAAGACTACATTCCTGTCTACTGTGCGTATTATGTAAATCTAGGACTTCATTTCTGTTTAATGTGCGTAATATGTAAATCTAAGATTACATGTTTCTGTTCACTGTGCATACTATGATAGTCTAAAGTTCCTCTGCTCTATAGAAATTCTTCGCAGTAACCCTAGGCTCTGTTTTTCTTTTATTCGTTACGAGAATCATACTACTTATTTCGTAACTGTACTGTACATAAAGAAATTCACTGTCTTTCTTTTAACTTTATTTCTGTTTCTCTATGCATTGAAACCATTCTATCTACATTAACTTGACAATTCATTTAGTAATAAAATACAGAACTAAATATCACTGCCATCAATTTCTGTAATGGAAAACTCATCTGTTTTTGAAGATAGCCGTAGATGCACGTTTCCTCCCAACCATAAACTGGCAACTACATGCCCAGTTTCCCTCCGAGCTTCACGCTTGTATTTATTATCGCTGTGATAATTCTGGAGGAGATGTTTGGACAATCCGGTCCAATCCTCCAACTCCAGTGGAACAGAACACTGGGGAGACTCGGGACGATCCGGTCCAGTCTCCAACCCAGCTGACAATCCGATCTGGTAATCTTTTCCCAGAAATGCAGAGTTTTTCCTCCTCCTGCAGAACCCCAAAACTCTCTTGGAATGTTCTACTTATCCCAGAGTTTTTCTATGGAGAACTGTTTAACTGTTTCTTTTCTGTTCCAACCACTACACGTCCTATTTTTACTTTACCATAAATTTTTACATAATAAACTAATTTCTCAGTAACTTTTATTTCTCATCAAAATTAACTTTGTTCAGAAATTCCAATAACAGTAGTCACAATTAACTCACAATTAGTTAACAAAATTTAATCATTGTTAATGGCTAAGAGGGTGGTTACAGTTTTCCCCCTCTGGAAGAGAACACCGTCCCTGGTGTTCTTATCCTAATTCAAGGAAAAAGCTCAGGATATGCTTCCCGAACAAAATTCTCGTCTTCCCAAGTAGCTTCATCGGGTCCAAAGTGCTTCCATTGCACCTTAACCTGGGCGATGGCTCGTTTCCGGAGCATGATTTCCCTTCGGTCGATGATACTGTGAGGCTCGACCAGAAACTCCCCGTCTGGTTCTACCTGTACACAGTGAACTTAAGTTAATAAACAAGTTCTTGTCATCGCATTAGTATTTATCAATCAGGCTTAACCTCTACCTGTATGTTCTGCCAGTGTATTATGTGTCTAGGATCATGAACATATCGTTTTAATAACGATACGTGAAAAACATTATGCACCCGAATGTGACTAGGAAGAGCCAAACAATATGCTACCGGTCCTACTCTCTCCAGTATCTGGAAAGGGCCGCAGAACCGGGGTGCTAATTTAGCACAAGACGCCCATCTCAATGTGCTTTTCTTTGGTTTAATTCGAACATATACATGATCCCCAATCTCATATTCACAGTACGATCTCTTTTTATCTGCATACACTTTTTGCCTGTCTTATGCCGCTTTCAGGTTTTGTCTAATCTTCCTCACCTCTGCTTCCATCTCTGCTAGCATGTCTGGTCCCAGCATGATTCTATTCTCGGGATTGCTCCAATTAATGGGAGTTCTGCATTGCCGCCCATATAATGCCTCGAACGGGCTCATTCTTAAGGATTCTTGGTATCCATTGTTATAGGTAAACTCTATCAAATGAAGATACTCCTCCCACTTAACTGGTTGCTGCATGACATACATTCACAGCATGTCCTCCAGTACCTGATTTACTCGCTCAGTTTGACCATCGGTTTGCGGGTGGTAAGCAGTACTAAAATGTACTTGCGTTCCCAAACCTGAAAACAGAGTCTTCCAGAATGCTGATGTAAATTTTACATCTCTATCCGAAATAACAGTCTTAGGAATGCCGTGCAATCTGAATATTTCACGCATGAATAGATCTGCTATTTGTACTGTCTTATAAGTGGATTGGACAGGTATAAAATGTGCCGACTTACTAAGTCGATCCACAACTACCATTATAGAATCATTACCTCGTTTTGTTTTCGGTAATCCGGTGATAAAATCCAATGAGATCACCTCCCATTTCCATTCAGGAATGGGTATAGGCTGCATCAATCCAGCCGGATGTCGATGCTCGACCTTCACCTGTTGGCACTCTAAACATCTACTCAGATAACTCGCGATATCCTTCCTCATACCTGGCCAACAGTAGTCCTTCCTTATTGCTGTCAGCATTTTTTGATATCCCGGATGTCCTGCATAATTGCTTCTGTGGTATTCATCCAGGATCATGGTTTTTAATTCCATCCTGTTTGGAATAACTATCCTTTTTTTGAAAATCAGCAACCCATCCTGGTTAATCCCATATTCCCTTGGTTCACCTTGTTCTCCAGATTCCTGTGTTTGCTGCCATAAATACTTGTATTCAGGATCCTTGTCTCCTTCTTCTCTGATTTGTTCCAGGAACTTGTTTTCAATCTGATTAACATATAACTCATAGATGTTATGCAGCTTCCTACTTAATGCATCTGCAACTTTATTCTCCTTCCCTTTTACGTGGTGTAGATCAATATCGAACTCACTCAAGAAGGCATTCCATCTAGCCTGCCGAGAGTTTAAGTCAGCTTGCTTAAAGTAGCTGGTTAGACTACTATGATCAGTTTTTAACACAAACCTTTTTCCAAGTAAATAATGCCTCCATACACGGAGAGCGTGCACAACTGCAGTTAGCTCTAAATCATAAGCTGAGTATCGCTGCTCATGATCCTTCAGTTTGCGGGATTCGTATGCAATTACCTTTCCCTCTTGTGACAACACAGCCCCAACACCTTCCTTGCACGCATCCATGCAAACCTCGAATTCCTTGTTCGGGTCTGCCACACTTAACATGGGTGCTGTTGTCAATAATTGCTTCAGTCTTTCAAAACTGTCCTGACACTCCTTGTCCATTTGAAAACTTTCCCTTTCCTTTGCAAGGAGGTAATGGGAAAAGCTATCTTGGAAAATCCTCTTATAAACCGCCGGTAATAGCCAGCTAGACCCATAAAAGACCTTATATCTGCCACACTCTGTGGCACCCTCCATTCCATAATAGTTTTAATTTTCTCCGGGTCCACTGCTATACCATTTTCAGATATCACATGTCCAAGATACTGTATTTCTCTTTTGAAAAAGTCACATTTACTAAATTTTGCATACAGCTGGTGCTTCCTAAGCATTTCCAGCACCATTCGCAAATGCTCCCTGTGCTCTTCCTCATTTTTAGAGTAAATCAGTATATCATCGATAAAAAATAACACAAAGTTGTCCAGATAAGGGTGGAAAATACTATGCATCAGCCTCATGAAGGTGGCTTATGCATTAGTTAGCCCAAAAGGCAATACCACAAACTCATAGTGGCCATACCTTGTGCGGAAAGCTGTTTTGTGAATGTCTTCATCCTTAATTCTAATCTGGTGATAGCCAGATTGCAAATCGATCTTTGAGAACACAGTAGCTCCTCTAACCTGGTCGAACAGGTCATCAATACGGGGTAGGGGATACCTGTTCTTAACTGTCAACTTATTTAACTGGCGATAATCCATACACATGCGCATGGTTCCATCCTTCTTTTTAACAAACAGCACTGGTGCTCCCCAAGGGGATACACTGGGTCGTATATACCCCTTATCCAGTAATTCTTGGAGCTGCATTTTTAGTTCTGTCAACTCTGGTACACTCATTCGGTAAGGAGTCCGGGATACTGGTGAAGCTCCTGGTAGCAGCTCTATTGTAAAATCAACATCTCTTTTAGGTGGTAATCCGGGTACTTCTTCCGGAAACACATCCTGAAATTCCTGTATCACAGGTATATCCTCCAGCAGAGCTGCCTTATCCTTGGCCTTCGGTAATCCGACTTGGATGGCATACAGCCTGCATCCCTTCCTAATACATTTTCCCATCTGGGAAGCTGTAATTGGGCGTAACTGTGTGGGCTTCCTTATGCCTTGAATTTCTTGGCGATTTCCATCCTGATCTCTGTAATAAACTTTCTTTTCCTTACAATCTAGAAGTGTCCAATGCTTTTCCAGCCAATCCATACCCAGTAACACATCATAGGATCCCAAGGGCAGAATATTTAAGTCCACTACTAATTGATGTCCGCTGATATGTAGTGCACAGTCTGGTATCTTGGCACTAACTTTTCTTTTAGCTCCTGTGGCTAATTGAACCAACCAGGCCTTCTTAAATTTTTGACTTGGCAACTTACAAATTTCAATTATCTTAGGGCTTATATAACTTAAACTTGCTCCTGGATCTATCAAAACAGAAACGGTTTGAGATAACAATTTACCTTCGAGCTCTATCATGGTAGGTTGAAAATCAGCTTTCCGGTCCTCCAACGCTGCATTAATTCTGGGTATGCTTCGTGCCACATCTCCTACCGTAGAGGCCTCCTGTAAATTAGCCACTGTTTCAGTCTTTCCCCGCTGTGGACAATCTCGATAATAATGTGCTGCACCGCAGCCCCAACATTGCAGAGGTGGCCTCTGATTATGAGTCTGTTCAGGTTTGCTAGAAGCCTCAACCGTTTTGTCCTCCCCAGGCCATCTTATCCTTTGATGGTTCCTACCAAATTGCTTATTAATTGAATTCCTGGCAGAGCTCCTAAATTTACTGGTTTTGCTGCGGTTAAGACTAGCACTGCTCCTATTTTCCTTCCTTGCTTGCCACCCTTTTCCCTGGTCTACCTTGGTCTTTGCTTGCTGATAACATAACCTTGCTTTCCTAATGGCCTCATCCATGGTTTTCGGATTTACAAATTCGATACGCTCTTTCATGTGGGAGGGTAAACTACTCAGGAATCTTTGAACTTTGGCCTTCTCCTCCCTTAAGTATGGTACGTAGCGCAATAATGATGTAAACTTAGCAATAAACTCGTCCATTGTCAACTGTCCCAGCCGCAGATCATGGAATTCCCGAGCCTTTTCATCGTAAAAACGCTCAGTCAAGTACTTGTCCTTGAAGTACTGCTGAAACTTATCCCATGTCACATCCTGATCTTCTATTCCCCGCACATTCTTCACCTCTTCCCACCATAAGGTGGCTTTATCTTTCAGCTGGTAAATGGCTAACCGAGCTTTAAGTCCACTGTCATAGTCATACACTTGGAAGTACTTGTTCATGTTAATCAACCAAGCTTCTGCTACTTCTTCCTTTTCTCCATCAAAGGTAGGGGGCTTTATCTTTCTGAATTCTCCATGCAATTCCACCCTCTGTCTTTTACCTGCCTTCCGTTCAGTTTCATTTTCAGATTCAGCTTCCTGATAATTCCTGTTCAGATTACTTCGCTGAGATGGACTTCTTTCCTTCCGATTCGTCTCTGGTTCATCTGTCTGCTGTCCATTTCCTTCTTGGAATTCCCTACCAGCACTGGGGTTCTCATTCCTGTGATTTTTTTTATCAGAGAGGCTCTTCAAGATTCTCTCCTGCTCTTGCATCATTTTTGCATTCTCTCTTCGCACCCTCTCCATCTCTTCCTGCAATTGTTGCACTGTGTGTACTAAAATGCGAGTCTGCTGCTGTTGCTCTTCAATCAGCCTATTCGATCGCTGATGCTGTTCTACTCCCAGCTGCACCCACATTTCGGGGTTACCCTCTGGTGGTGGTGGCATTTCTCCGCCACTTTGAGGTGGCGGTTGAGACGGTGTTCGCCTCATTTGTCCCTCCACCTGATTTACTGAACTGTGCATGAGTAACATACATTTTAACGTCAGTTGACCCTAATAGGGCCCAGCGTTGTAACGCTGCTCTGATACCACTTGTAACATTCAACATAAGATAATTACCCCAACTTACCATAATAATAAAAAAAAATTATATATCAATGGTAACAATTCATTAACTCCAACCTAAGTTTCACTGCATTCATATCTATTTTAATTATCCGTAAATAATCACATATTGTCACAACACTTATGACATGTGCATTGCTCGGATTTCTGTGGTTAATTACATCTCTGTACTAATCGTTATGAATTGGATAATGTTTTCAATGCAAAGGTTTTCCTCCGCACCATAACTTTGATTAAATCATTGCTCTCCGATTTATTAAGTGTACCCGGTCTTGAGTTATTGGCTGCCACGTTCAAACTTATTAAATGAGGAATTATGGTTCCAGCTCCTTGGAATGTGGTTTTATGTGTAATGGTTGATCAACGGTCAGTAAACTCTGACGAGTGTTATGGTGGAGGGCTCTCGATCTGTGCATCCTCCAGCTGGCAGACTCCTCGCCCTCGATCTGCCCGTGATCCGACGGTGCGCAGATTCCGAGGTTGGGGTAATGAACTTCCTTTGCCGTCTGTCTTTTCCTGTTCCATTTCCATTGTTTCCATTCTTCGACAGGGTTCTGGAGCTCTCGGCCAAGCTGAGTCTTGGCCGAGCATGTCCGCTGGCTCGCTCCGTAACAGTCAGGGTTCGATTCTGATGATGAACCGGTTTGCTCCTACGGTGGTTAGGGTTTACCTCTTCGCCCCGCTTCTGGTAAACAAAACTGTGGTTCCTCCTGTTAATTTTGTGTTTTTCAATCGGCTTGCCAGTTATTGATGTTTTAAGTTCCACAGGGTTGGGTTTAACAGTTTTCGTTTTCCAGAGGTTACTCTGCATACTCAAGGCATTCCTCGTGAAGGTTGATGCTGTTAGGAATCCATCCTCACGCGAGTACCTTCAACAACCTCACCAGGTAAGGTACCGGGTTTGACTGTAACGCAGAGTTTTCTTTAGTAGATTTTTGCTTTTCATGGATTAAGTTACTCTTCCATTACTAACTTACGTCTTCACTGTGCTAACGCAGTCTTTCTACCCTTGTTCGCACTTAATGATTGAACCCCATCTTTTTGTCATTTGGCATACAAGAAGGATTTACTTCGACTCCTACTTCTCGGGTACCCTCAGGAACGACGGAGCGAGGTTCTTTGGAAGAAGAAATTGGTTTAACCTTACCCTTTCGGAGGGTTTCATTACATAGTACGTAATCACGAAATTTAAGTTGGCTAGATATGGAAGTCTTTGGAATTTGCGGTAAAACTCTTCCATCGATTACGACCCGAAGTTCCGGGGTTAAGTACGTGTTTTTTATAAGGTTTTAAATTGGCAAGGCCCCAAGGATAATGCGCACTCAAGAATAAAGGTTTTCCGATCTTCTGAGTTGATTCTCGTTTTGATACCATTAACTCTTAACGGTGGTAATGCCTGCTCTTGTATGATAATCATTGTTTTCAAATGCTCGTATCGTTTTTTCCTAGTTCCGTGACTGTGGAAGGTGTAGAACATAATACTCTTTGTGAATGGGCCGTTGAATGCAATACCCCTTTTTTGTAATTCTGTTAAAAGGATTATGGGTGAACTTGAGTTATTCCTTCTGTCACGATTTAGTTGTTCATGTGGTTTTCTGTCAAATGCTCTGTTTACATATTTCTATGTTTGGATGTGGCTTCATTGCATGTATTCTGTTCGGTTGAACTCGTTGTTTCACCATGAGGTTTTTTGGAAATAATGCGCTAAATATCAGACGTTGTTTCTCATTACATTTTCTTTTCCGGTTGTTAACTTATATATTTCTCGTATAGTTTCTGCTCCCGGGTCTTCCTCAGCATCGGGTAGCGGGGTGACCGGACCACCCACCCTGTCCGAGCGATTCAAGTAACAAGGGCGACATGTCCAGGGGCGGAGGGTCGAGCCCTTCTGCCCTATGGGTTAACGCTGGTACCAGTTTTCGTATTGCATACTCTTCTTGTTTGTTGGAATTTAGCAGTATGGTGTATTAAGACTACATTCCTGTCTATTGTGCGTATTATGTAAATCTAGGACTTCATTTCTGTTTAATGTGCATAATATGTAAATCTAAGATTACATGTTTATGTTAACTGTGCATACTATGATAGTCTAAAGTTCCTCTGCTCTATAGCAATTCTTCACAGTAACCCTAGGCTCTGTTTTTCTTTTATTCGTTACGAGAATCATACTACTTATTTCGTAACTGTACTGTACATAAAGAAATTCACTGTCTTTCTTTTAACTTTATTTCCGTTTCTCTATGCATTGAAACCATTCTATCTACATTAACTTGACAATTCATTTAGTAATAAAATACAGAAATAAATATCACTGCCATCAATTTCTGTAATGGAAAACTCATCTGTTTTTCAAGATAGCCGTAGATGCCCATTTCCTCCCAACCATAAACTGGCAACTACATGCCCAGTTTCCCTCCGAGCTTCACGCCTGTATTTATTATCGCTGTGATAATTCTGGAGGAGATGTTTGGACAATCCTGTCCAATCCTCCAACTCCAGTGGAACAGAACACTGGGGAGACTCGGGACGATCCGGTCCAGTCTCCAACCCAGCTGACAATCCGATCTGGTAATCTTTTCCCAGAAATGCAGAGTTTTTCCTCCTCCTGCAGAACCCCAAAACTCTCTTGGAATGTTCTACTTATCCCAGAGTTTTTCTGTGGAGAACTGTTTAACTGTTTCTTTTCTGTTCCAACCACTACAGGTCCTGTTTTTACTTTACCATAAATTTTTACATAAGAAACTAATTTCTCAGTAACTTTTATTTCTCATCAAAATTAACTTTGTTCAGAAATTCCAATAACAGTAGTCACAATTAACTCACAATTAGTTAACAAAATTTAATCATTGTTAATGGCTAAGAGGGTGGTTACAGTTATTATTTTCTAATAAAAAATATCTATTATAGAATTATAAATATTTATAATAAAAAGATAATGAAAAGTAAAATAACATGACAATTTACAAAAGCATGAAATGATGGATTCTTAGATGTCTTAATATAAATGTTTATCATTGAATTGAAAAGCATGAAATAATGGATTTGTAGATTTAATAATATTGAAAGGTTATTGTATTTTTAGAAATAATAGATGAAATCATTAGTTTTAAACATGTGAAATAAATTTAATACAAAAAAAATTGAAATAATAGGTTTTAGGTTATATTTCATATGGTTAATAAATATTAGGGTTTATGTAAGTGGGTGACGAGGTGGGCTCTTATAGCACTCATCATACGTTCAATTCCCTTCTAGTGGTGTGATGTATGTGGAGATGTTGATGAAAGATAGAGTAAAAAAAAAAAAAGTGAAAAAAAATAGAAAAATGAAAAGTACTACAAAACTTCCAAAAAAAATTAAAGATGGGGTTATATATAATAGAAAAATGAAAGGTACTACCAAACTTACAAAAAAAATATATTAGGGGTTATATATAATATGTAATTGTTAGAACTATCTTATTATTGGAATTTTAGAATAGTTAAAATATGAAAATAAAAAAAATATATAAATGAACCAATCATTTAGGGTAAATGAATACAATATGTCTCTTAGGAATGGGAGAAACTTGGCTAGAATATAAGACCATTTCACTTCTATTTTTCTTTAATGACAAAATGCAAACACAAAGAAGAATTTATTACAAATTTTCGCTTCACACCATAGCTAGTGGCTACGAAATCTTATTGGTCATCTATTATTTCCTAACATCATCCATTGATACTTTTCACAACTATGAAACAAGTGCAAAGCTAAAAGAATTGAATCTCCTATCTTTCAAGTGGCCTAATATTTAATATAGCCTAATATCCATCTACATTTAAGGCTTTTGCATTCCTCTACCATCATTTAGTACTAGGTTTTAGATCATCTAGAGTCTTCCTAAAAGTATACATTGGGAAAAGTTTTAAATATGGAAATTTGTAATTAACTGAAATTTTTGAAAATTCTACTAGCTCCTTAAACTCTTTAGCCATATTCATCTTAAAAATATTCATATTTATAACAATTCTATATACTATCTATAAAATTTTGATTAATTGTTGCATAAAAAATTTAATCCTATAAAATTTATGTGAATCATTTACGAAAGAAAAAGGAAAGTGCTAAAATCCTTGTATTGGAAAAAGCATGAAATATTCATCTATGAAATTTTTCTCCCAAGATTTCCTGGTATAGATGTGGTGATGCTATGCCCTCTTAGTATGATGGTAGCCAACAAGGTAGCTCTAATTGTGGGAGGAATAATTTTTATATATGAGCTCCTACTGAGGTGGTGTTACACCATTCTAAAGGTCACTACATGAAGAAATATGTCCTACTCACAACACTTTATGTTGATATTGTGAATTTTACTCACGAATTTTTCATTTGATTGCTCAAAATGAACCATCTAAATTTTAAACCTTGAGTCTCTTAATTAGGATGTGCCACTAACTTAAAAGGTACTCCACCAATAGAAACACCTAATGTATGTGACACAAAAGTGGGAATATATCACAAACTATGGAATGAAGGTGGACATAATGGCTCGTTATTCGAAATATTGAATGCCATAAGAAGTCGTTCTATACTCGATGATAAACTAGCTTTTGGCAAACATAGAACTACACAAAGGAAAAGATAATCACCAAATACAGGTCTATTCAATTGAAAAAGTAAAGAGACTAAAATTTTTAGGAATAATTTTCATATATGAGTTCTACAGTATTAGGATAGAAAATGTCGATACAAGAAACATATAAAGGTTATTATGGTTTTACTCTTTAAACTATATCTACATGTTATCTCAAAAACTTTAGAAGTTTACTAATCTTTATTTTATTTTCTTAATTTATTTGTTTATGTAAATTTATTTACTTTGCTCTCTTAATTAACTTATTTATATTAGTTTTGAAGATTCTTTTAGGGTAAATTGATAGTTGTGTTTTATATAATGTTATGTTTTATGTTAAATTATTGTTTTCTTTATTTAATACGTAACAAATATTTATTATATCATTTTTTAAATAAATCCACATTAAATATTTAAAAATAATTTCAAATTAATATTATATGATTATATTTGTTCATGATAAATAATTTGGAGGGAAATTCTATATTATTGCTACATGTTTTATTTTATAAGTTCTTTTCTTTAAATCTATACCTAGTTTAATTCACCTAAATAGTGGTTTCAATTTTTATATTTTTCATGTCACTCTAATATGTTAGATTGTATTTTGTAATTTCTATGATAAGGGAGACAAGAAAATTACGAAAATGAACATGTATGATGATTAATTAGTGAAGTAATTATTCATAGTGAGTAATTAATGCTTTCTGTCGCCACAATTAGCAAGTGCTTTGGAGTAACGTATTTATTAAATCTAGTCTCTAATTCATATTTATAAGTTAAATATTCATTTTAAATCACATAACTTATCACATATATTTTCCGCTATACTACTCTTTTCTATGTTACGCTACAGTAGTTTCCTTTGCAATATGTTAGTGCGATTGCTAGTTAATATTATGTGAGCCACAATATTATTAGAAATAAACACTTTAATTTTTGAAAACCATGCAAAATTAAAATACAAATATAATATAAAAATTTACATTATTATATATTTTCAATTATAAATTAAAAATATAAAATTATATATTCATTTACACTTTCAAATTTAAATATCGACTTTTTTTTTAAAATTCTACACAATCCTATATTCTATTTCATGTTATACACAAATTTTTTATAATATATTGATAGATCTCAATAATATTTTTACATATAAATAAAATAATTATTTTTATCTAAATAAAATCATTAAAAATTTCTTTAAATTAAAGATTTAAAATATTGCAAATATTTACAATCAAATTTATATATACTTTTACCCATATAAAAATTATATTTTACTTATTTAAATAAATTTGTTTACAGTCTTATATATATAAACAATAAATAAATATATATATATATATATATATATATATATATATATATATATATATATATAATAAATTTGACTAATAATATTTTAAAATTAAAACCCAAAATAAATATAGATACGTTTGAAATTACCAAGTGCATATAAGCTAAACATTTCATTTTGAAATACAATCGAAACATTCAATCATAGATGAATCAATAATATACAAATATGAGATAAATAATATATACAAGCAGAGATATCCCACAACCATTTTCACTTCCCCTCGTTTTGGAGTCAACCATTAAAAATCCATCAAGAAAAGGAAAGACTAATCTGCTTTAGGTTAGCCTACTTAACCTATCTCGCCTAATATTTATACTTCTTACTACTCTTTTCTAGGGTACTTCTATGTTTTCCTAACTAATTTCACTCTGGTCTAGCCTAGTCTAGCCTACTCTACTCTACCTATCTTGCTCTACCTAGCCTACTCTACCCTAGACTACTCTATTCTAGACTAATCGAGTCTAGCCTACTCTAGTCTAGCCTAACCTACCCTACTCTATTCTACTCTAGCTTAATCTACTTGGCTTTGCTCCACCTAGACTACTCTATTCTAGACTAATATAATCTAGCCTACTCTAGCCTAACCAACCCTAGCCTACTTTAGCCTAGCCTAACCTACTATAACTGGCCTAATGGCATTCCTAGTCTATCTGCCTAACATACTCTAGCCTAGCCTACTCTAGCCTAGCCTAACCTAGCTTACTCTAAGTGAGCCTACAAATCCTAACCTAGCCTAGTATATCCTACCTTAGCCTATCCTAGCCTAACCTAAACTACTCTAGCCTAGCCTAGTATACTCCACACTATTCTAGCATAGCCTAGCCTCGCCTACCCTACTCTAGGCTAGCCTAACCTACTCTAATTCACCTATTCTAGCATAACCTAACCTAACCTAGCCTAGAATATCATATCCTAGACTATCCTACCATATCTTAACCTAACATAACCTAGCCTAGGCTAGCCTAGCCTAGCCTAAGCTAGCTTAAGCTAGCCTAGCCTAACCTAGCCTATCCTAGCCTAGCCTAATGTAGCCTACCCTAGCCTAACCTAGCGTACCCTAACATAGCCTAGCGTAACCTAACCTAACCTTACCTAGCCTAGCCTAGCCTAGCTTGGCCTAACCTAACCTAACCTTTCCTAGCCTAGCCTAGCGTAGCCTAACCTAACCTAGTCTAGCATAGCCTAGCCTATTCTAGCCTAGCCTAGCCTAGGCAAACCTAGCCTAGCCTAAGAGAAGCTACCCTAACCTAGCCTAGCCTAATGTAACCTAGCCTATTCTAATCTAGCATAGCATGGCCTAAGCTAACCTAACACTTTCTAGCTTACCTTAGATTATCCTAACATAACCTAGTCTGCAATAGCCTAGCCTAGCCTAGCATGACCTATCCAAACCTACTCTAGCCTAGCCTAGTCTAACCTAGCCTAGTATACTCTAGCCTATCCTAGCCTAGCATAATCCACCCTAGTCTAATCTAGCCTAACTTAGCCTACTTTAGCCTAGCCTAGCCTAACCTAACCTACACTAGACTAACCAACCCTAGCCTAGCCTATCCTAGCTCAGCCTAGCCTCGCATAGGTTACTCTAACCTAAACTATTCTAGCCTAGCCTAGTCTACTCTAGCCTAGCCTAGTCTACTATATCTAATCTAGCATAGCCTAGCCTAGCCTAGCCTAGTGTACTCTAGCTAATCTAGCATAGCCTAGCCTAGCCTTGCCTAACCTAGCATATCATAACCTAGTGTAACTATCCTACTCTAGCCTAACCTTACCTAACCTAGCCTAACCTAACCTAACATAGCTTAGCCTAACCTAGTGTAGCTAGCCTATTCTATCCTAACGTGAGCTAACCTATCCTCGCCTATCCTATCCTAGCCTATCCTTGCCTAGTCTAACATAACCTAGCCTAGCCTAGGCTAACCTAACCTAACCTAACTTAAACTTCCCTAACCTAAGGTACCCTAACCTATGCTGGCCTAGCCTAGCCTAACCAAACCTAACCTTGCCTAGCCTAGCCTAACATTTCCAAACATAGGCTAACCTAGCCTAACATAGCCTAGTCTAACCTAGTATAGCACAACATAGCCTAGACTAGCGTACCGTAGCTCACCTTAAATTAGCCTAACCTAACCTAGCCTATACTAGCCTAATCCACTCTAGTGTGTCCTAGCATAACCTACTTTGGCCAAGCCTAGTGTAGCCTACTTTAGCCTAGTCTACCATACTCTAGCCTAGCCTAGTCTAGCGTAGCCTAGTGTAGCGTAGCTTAGTCTACTCTAGCCTATTCTATCCTAGCCTATACTAGCTTAGCCTACTCTAGCCTAGCCTAGCATAGCCTAGCCTAAAATAGTCTAACCTAGCCTAGTCTAGGGTAGCCTATACTAGCCTATCCTAGTCTAGCGTAATCTCACGTAACCTAGCTTAGCCTACCCTAGTCTAGCCTAGCCTAGCCTAGACTAGCCGAGCCTAACCTAACCTTACCTAACCTAGCCTAGCCGAGCCGAGCCTTTGCTTACGTAACCTAAACTAACCTAAACTAGCCTAACCTCATCTACCTTAGCCTACCCTAGCCTAGTCTACTCTACCCTCTTCTCGCCTAGCTTAGCCTAACCTAACCTAGCCTAGCATAAGCTATCTTATCCTAGTCTAGCCTATCGTGGCCTAACCTAACCTAACCTGGCCTAACCTATCTTAGCTTAGACTAACCAAGCCTAGCCTTGCCTATCCTAGCCTACCGTATCTTAGCCTAACCTAACCTAGCTTATCCTAGTGTATCCTAACCTAGCCTAGCCTAGGGTATCTTAGCCTAACCTAACCTAGCTTATCCTAGTGTATCCCAACCTAGCCTAGCCTATCCTAGCCTAACCTAACCTAGCCTAGCCTAGCCTAGCCTAGCCTAGCCTAGCCTAGCCTAACCTAACCAAGTCTAACATAGCCTAACCTTACATAGACTACCCTACTCTACCTTAGCCCAACCTAGCCTAGACTAGCCTAACCTAAACTAACCTTACCTAGCCTAGCCCATCCTAGCCTAGTCTAGCCTAACCTAGCCTAACCTTAGCCTAGTCTAGCCTAACCTAGCCTAACCTAACCTAACCTAGCCTAACCTTAACCTACTCTAGCCTAACCTAACCTAGTCTAGTCCAGCCTAACCTAACCTTATCCTAGTCTAGCCTAACCTAACCTAGCCTAACCTTACCTAGCCTAACCTTACCTAGCCTAGCCTAGCCTAACCTAACCTAGCCTATCCTAGCCTAGCGTTGCTTAACCTAACTTAGCCTAACCTAGGCTACCATAGCCTAGCCTTACCTAGCCTAGCCTAGCCTAGCCTAACCTAACCTAGCCTAGCTTAGCCTAACCTAACACAGCCTAACATAACCTAACCTAGCTTAACCAAACCTAGCCTAACCTAGCCTAGCCCAACCTAACCTAACCTAAGGTAAACTAGCTTATTTTATTTGTACATTATTTTATTTTAATTAAAAAATTTACCATACTACATTGCACCTTTAATAAAATATGGTGTATGATTTCAATAACATATCAAATTTTAAAATAACTAAAAAAATTAAACTTAACAATATCAATAAAGAAATCATTCAAAAATAGATTAAAATAAAATATAACAAGATTTATTTAAAACAAGTTAAATGTATTAATATATAATTTAAGAGGGAAAATATATTGAACTTAATGAGAGTAATAATGTAACATAAGTTATAAATGAAAAAATATATCTGAAAATAATAATTCAAAATGAATTTGAGAAATATTAATCTAAATTAAATTTTGAGACAAATTAATTTTTTTTAATTAAAAGGCACTATCCAAAACTGACTTTGAAAAGTACATATAAAGTCAACTAATATTTATAATTGTAAAAAAGAACAACATACAAAACTTAAAAAAATGAAAAACTAATTCAGCCTCGTGACAAAAAAACTTACGGAGAAGTCATTATGCTGTGTTCCAGATTTCCTTCTATCTCGATAGGTGCATGCGCGGCCCAGGGAAAAAAGTGGGTGAGGACCGGGGAGATGTTCAGTTCAGTGGTGCTCTCCCGTGAATCCTAGGGTGCCTCATTATTCCGACCGGTAAGACCTTTCAGGATACGATTTGTCAAAACCCCATTTCAATCACCGTTCCCATCCACCCTTCACCTACTACAAGCTTACACTAACTAAACTACCTCAATAAATGAACAGAATTATCTGAACATAACATAATTCAAAATCGCATGATGAGGATAAACGGAATTATCTGAACAGAATGAAATCATGATTGATGGATAAAAACTACAGTAAATGAATTAAGATGGATAAAAAAAAAATAATGAATTAACCTAGCTTAGAAATCAGCAAAAACTACTCATAAAAATAACGAAAAAAAAAAAGGCTTTTCTTCTCACTACATAATATTGATATAGAGACCAATAATATTGAAATGGAATATGATTTGAGATATCTTCCACGGATATATGGTTTACTTTTTCAAAAGTTTGATTGTCATTACAGGGTTGAAATAAATTCACAGGATAGATGGTTTCCCACTTTCTCCTGGCTGGAACAGAGTAACCGTTGGATTGATGGATACATATACAAAAGAGTAACTCAGAAAACTTCAAGGATAACGTTTAATATTTTATTAATTTATAAATATTTTAAATTATTTTATATGAAAAGAAATTAAAAATTAACCAATATTCATGCTAGATATAATTTATATAATCACAATTCTCAGGAACACACTTACAAGATACCAATAAATGACAGTATACTTACAACTTTGATTTGATTTAAACTTATATTTGATAAATTTTAAATATGGTGAATTTCAGTGACAATTTCTTCATACTGAATTGGAAAGATATTTAGTTCTCAGCTTCTAAAAATGCATCAAGGAGAAGCCTAAATCTAAAGAAATTGATTGAGATGTTAGTCTGTGTAAGCATGTGGCTAAGAATGCTCAATCAATAAGATTCTTCGGGCAAAGCAGGTAGAACAGAACATGGCATTAAAATTATGGCGAAAGCAAAGGAAACACCAAGAGGAATTAACTCATATACCTGGCCAATTAAATTAATCAAAAAATGGCTTACCAAATTAGAGCTAATCCATTAGGAGAGTGCGAGAATCATTCCTCAGGTAGGTAGGTCAGGCGAATAAAACTAAAACTAACACAATTGAGTTAAACAAAAAAATTGATTTAATGAAAAATTGAAAAGGTTAACTAAATGAAAACTAATAAAACTAACACAGGTGAGTTAAATGAAAAGATTGATTTAATAATCATGAAAAGTTGAATAGGTCAAAGATGGGAAGTCAAAATCGATTAAATACGAAAAATCAAGATCTTATGATGAACCATGAACCATATTTAGTGGTTCGAAAATCTTTGAAAACAAAAATTATGATGTGACTTTCACGAAAGAAATTCGCATAAAAAACCATGTTCATGAGATTACCGATGGGAGTGAAACTCAATAAAAAAAAAAGAGTATCCAGACTGGTGTATTGAACTAGGGTTTGAATTGCCGCAACAGTAGCCAGAACATCCAGTGATATGTCAGTGGAGGACGAGGGGGAATTTCTAATATACGGTCTGCCAATGAAGCCTAATATACATAGCGTATGCCAATGAAGTCTAGCTGCAGTTGGCATTCTGTAGATTGGAACTCGTTTCTGTTGGGCAATGACTTCAACTCCAAACAGTTCCGACAAAGGTTTGTTGGGTGGCATAGTGGGCCACTCGAGAACCCATCAAGGTTGTGGCCATGCTCATCAATGGTTAGTTGGGCCACTCTCGTCAAGCTTCCCACCAATGGTTCCCAACTTCTAAAATCCATCAAGGAGAAGTGAGGCAACGCAGAACAGAGGAGAATATGCGATTAAACAAAGGAACCAGATGGATTAATTGATAAGCATGGGCCTATTAAATTAATCAAGAAATACTCCCACTAAATTAGGGTTAAATTAGGGTTAAGAGTGCCCTAATTATTCCCAAGGAGATGAGACACATATTTAAAAAATAAGTCGACGAAAAGCTATATTTATAAGTAAACATATGGTTAATCTATTGAAAAAAAATGAGCCAGAGCCATCTCCGTATACCTAGAGTTGTAAGTTTAAGTAGGGTTTCAACAATGAACGATATCAACTACAAAGAGAAGAGATATGGAATGCAATTGCCATCTTCATCACTCGAGAAATTTCATTATAACAAGAAAAAGGAAATTCGGTAATAAAGAAATTGCCTCTTATACAAGAAATCAGATGAGGTAATAATATGATGTACCCGAAGTGAAAAACCCTCAAATAGCCGTACTGGTTGAACCAAATCCCGTTATAGTTCCTTTGAAGTTGCCTTTGAAATCTGGTTAAACTACTGACAAAAAAATATAGCAAGGTTTAGACATTATCTACACGAAGAAATTAAAGAGATGTCAAATGGCAGTTGTTATCCTAAAAACGAAAAAGATTCAATACGAAAGAAATTAGTTAATACAGAAATCTTCATCACTCGAAAAGGAAAAGATTCAATAAGAAAGAAATTAGGTAATACAGAAATTGCATCTCATACCAGAGATGAGATGAAATAATAATATCATGTTCCTCCAGCAAGAAATCCGAACTTCATCTTCTTCTATCGCACTGAGACTCCAAACCACCAAACAGGCAGAGTGAGACTCCAACACCAACACCAAAACACCCAACAGACATGTTTAAATTGTGTGAGATTTGAGATATATATACACTCGCTTTCAACGGATAGTTGAACCACCATTACACCATTACCAACGGCTTACATTTAAAAAAAAAAAAAAACACACTCATGCTTTTGGTTCAAATTTTTTTCTGTATAAATTCTATTAAAAAAAAAAAGCACCCTCATGCTTTTGGTTCAACCTTTTTTCTGTTTAAATTCGTGCTTTTAACTTTTCCAATACCTTTTCTATTATTGGCTTTTTAATTTAACCTCTATTTCAACAATTAATCATTTATTCTGTTCTCTGCATTATGCATTGTGGGGTCTAGACTCTAGAGTTGGCAGAGACATAGCTGAAGTGGAAATGTAAAATTTGTTTTTTTTTTTTATATATAATTTAGTTGAGATTGCTTAAATATAAAATTTCAAATTAGTTTTTTGTTCTACACTTTTTATTTTTTTGTTTTTGTAACAATTCCCAATTTAAAAGGAATTTTGTAAGTCGACATTTGAACTTAAATCCAAGGGGGTGGACCCCGTGATAAGTATGGTGTGAATGTATTTGCATATTTTATTTGAGGAAATAAATAAAATGATTGTGCATTTTGACCAAGATGAGAATTAGAGATCACTTGCCAAATCCATGAGGAGTGACATACTGTAAATCCCCAAAATCTTTCAAAAATCCTTGAAAGAAATTAATTTAGATTTGAGGAGGAATCTAAATTTCCCCAATGAAGAGGAGTAGTTGGGAAGAGGTAGAGAAAAGTTGGAAAAGCTGAGGAAAAGAATAAAACAGCTTTAAAGAATCCCAAAATGGGAAGCCTAGGCTAAACAAGAAAGAAAGCATCCTGCTATTCTGGACGCAGAATTAGAAACATGCTTTGGGGAATTATGAGCTTAAATAAGATGCTCCTAAGCAGATTAGAGGTTGATCTGTTCTAGGGGGTGATCTCTGCTCGGGGGTGAGTCCTGGGAGACAAAGAGGATTCTAAGGTTGGGAGGTTGGTCATTTGCAGATTTTGGTATGTTCTGAAATTCTTGCTATTCTATTTTATGATGATATGAATTGGCTACATATAAAAAAAAAAAATCTATTTAATGGTATGATTGATCTTAGTACTACATTTACCAGAGTCCATCCTAAGGCTTTCACCTTCCAGGTTCCGGTTAGTTGTAGACCATAAATCCATAGAGTAGAAACCCCATAAACTCTAAACCAAGGTCAGTTTAGATCTGGAGTTACTTAGTCTCTACAGATAATTTAATCTTTTCTTGTTTCATGTATATACAAGGTGATTTTCTATGCTCATAAGTATATTAGAAAAATATTGTAGCAGAACTGAGGTAAAGAAATTTAAGACATTAGCATATGGAATCCGACATTCTTTTAGATAAGAAGTACTTCTACTTTATGGTAGTATTCTAGCCTATATAGCATGTATGGAGTCTATCGAAATTGGAATCCACCTATAAACATTGAAATAAATATTATGGTTATGGATTTAATTTATGCTCAATGTATACTATCAAATGAACTATTAAATCCATGTAAAATCATTTAACAAAAATATCCATATGTTAATAAGTGTCAAGAACCAATACCAATAGGCCCTTTTTACATAGACTGCACGTGAAGCTATACCGGTATATATATGAATCATAGGTATGAAAATATATATATAAAAAAAAAAGAGTTATAAATTCAATATATATATATATATATATAAAAAAATAGTTATAAATTCGATACATATATATGAATTATATATGTGCAAAAAGGAGATACTAATACGAATCCATTATGTTAAAACGAAACATATATATATGATTCCTACGACTAATTGAATAAATGTATAGTCAAATTTCATAAATGCGTGACAATAAATTAAAAATACGCTGCCGTTGACATAAGTCAAACAAGACCCTCTGGCTGTCCGACTTGTATAAACCACAGTACGCCGAGAATCTTTTTAATGTTAAATGAAATTAACAGAGGTAACCGATAACACACCAATACGATGCGTGTAGATTCTCACAGTTGCAACACAAACGCCGAGAGCTAAACCCTAGTTCGTTTTCATCATGCTTGCCATACATGTAATTATGAGAAAAACAGGGAACAATATAAGTACTGAGTGCCACAACAACAACTCATTAGATGGTTAATTCTGGCGAAAGGGTTAGTTTAAAAGAATGGTAAACGAATCACCCGAGGTTTCAGTGAGTTAAGAGCAACTATAATCATTATAGAAGACGTGCATCGTAGGTCAAACCAACGTAATTCTCTGTTAAGCAACCCTAAAAGAGGCCGCGGCATTTTTGAAGTCCGTCAGATGAACCGCAGCCAACTATGAAATAACGCCTCCATAGTAATAGTCAAGAACATGATTTATATATCAGAATTATTATGTTAAACCTCCCAAAGCCAGCGTGACATGACCTGAGCTCGAGAGGTATGCTATCATCATTAAAACGATAGGAATAAAGGCGCTGAGCTTTCGTTCCGGGAGGTGGATGACCGATATAATAAATCGACACCCTTTCCTCGTATGAATCACTACCAAAAAACGCCAGAAAAATGAAATGGAAACTATTGACATAGTTAGACACTTACGAGTCAGAACTAATTCGATTCTCATCGACTGAGACCGTTCAACATAAATATACAATCATAAACCTAGAGTGAATTTGACAGACCTCTGGTGATTTCGACGATAGCAGGATGGGGTAAAAACACAATAAACAAACTGAAGCACAACTCGCTACAACCGGAAGGAAGGAAGTAAGGGTTACCTGTGAGTAGAGTTTCACCTTTGCATCATGCTGACAGTAACCACAGTAAAACGAGAAACCTAGACGGTGTGCGAGGAAATTTGCAAGTTGGTTGTGTAACGACTGCCGCACTTGGACGTGGGAAATATGGGATCTAAAAGAATCTCAATGGTTAACCCCCTGAAAGGCCTGCAAATGTTTCGTCACATAGGAAATGTATTGAACACCGAAATGATAACTATTAAATCAAAACACCCATAAATCACACGACTAGCGAATGGAATTGCAACACTGTGGTAAGAAAAAAAAATTAAACCGCGCCAACGAGGACAGGTTAGACCTCAGCCTCCAGTAGACAGACAGAGGCGTTAATCTCCTGCCCTCTCTGCGTAAACATACGATAGCTAGTTAGATACTGTAAAAAAAAAAAAAACGAAGTAAGGATCTACATCCGTAGGAAATAGAAGGCGAGGGGAGTCAAAGAAAAAAATAAATAAAACCAAGATAGGAAGGATCTGGGTAATAGGTCGACTGACGGGGTTCCAATTAAAAGAACACCGAAACCCTAATCCCACTGTATCAGAACCTCAGAAAATCCCGAGGTCGATTGAGAAAATTCATTTACGTCGACAGGAGGGTACTAAGTGCCATCAATGGGCGCAGAGGAGGTAGGGCGTCTTATGCATGCCGTCGCTTGGTTAAACCTAGAAGTTAAAACGGCTAGAGGCAGAATGCAGTGCTCCAGTACTTGCACCAGTCGAACTGACAATTTCAGTTCCACCCATCGAGTTCTTGCTGGACAAGGGTCGCTGTACGCCGCCGTTGGTTACCTTCTTCTCACGTACGAGACGTGCTCCTGCAAAAAAAAACCAGAAAAATGTTATAGTTCACTCACACGTCAAACCCAGATGGATTAAACATTGCATTAGACGGCGCATATAATCCTTAAACCGTACTAGGATAGAATACTATGCTGAAGAGCACACAACGCGTGTATATGCAGGTCTCAAACCAAAAACTAGGGTTTACACCAACGCACATACAACCGGCATTCTGTACTGTGGTGATAACCGTCATAGTATTAGCTGGTAAGGAGGTTGCCACGCCATGACCAATCCTGTAAAGAATGTATGCCTATAAGTCATAACCAGTACTGATTTGGGGGGCGACACGTTTTCACAACTTCCATAATTCAAACGCCGAAAATTTTATGTAACTCTGTCTATACATGACATTAACTGAATGTATGGTAAGTATAATGTGCGAAATCGAAAGATTCACTATAGTCTCTGATTTAATTAATTTAAATCAAATCTCTGTGGGAAGGCGGCAACCGCTTTTCGTTGAAAAGCATCGACATAGGTAACAAATATATATGTATATATATATCTCATGCCGCGTTGTTATGTGTGCGCACCTTCAATAGTTGGATCGGGTGGTATAATTATATATATACGGTTTTATATATATGAGTTATGCATATGGTATGAAATTTTAATTGACTTAATCCAATGACATATATATATATATGGATTTAATATTATATATATATATGTGTGTTCGATTGTTCATATATGGGTTTTATATATATATATATATGAGTTATGCATAGGGTATGCAACTTTTAATTGACCTTATCAAAATATATATATATATATATATAGGTTTGATATTATATATATGTGGTTTCGATGTCTTATAGATGTGATACATCAGTACCATATGTGGGATCGAAAAAGATGAATGTACATAGGACTATAAGAAGTCTATAATAGACTTAGAAGTTTATGTACATGGGTTTAATGTGAACTTGGGTAGCATTGAATGTTATTAGAATGGAATAGTGGAAGTAAAATACTACAGGAGCAGAGGGAAGCAAAATAAATACCCAACTTCTGAACTTAGTATTTAGACAACCAGGTAAATAACAAGGGGATCCAAATATGTATGAAAAAAAAAAAAAAAAAATTCCTTAAACTGGAGGTGTTACAAATGGTATCGGAGCCCAAGTGCAAAAATTGGGTTGTTGTTCTTGTGCTCACTGAATTTTAATTATTATTAAACATTGTAGAGATTATTTTTTTGCCTTACTAATCAAATGTATGAGTGTGTACAGTGGTGCAAAAATGGCTGAAGAGGGAGGAATTTATGTGGATCTGCATGATGAGTTTGCTACTCCAGATCCCAATGCCCCGGTAATGGCCATGTTGCATAATATGCAACGACAATTGGCTGAACTAAGAAGCCAGAATGACATGTTGTCATCACCCAGTAAGGAGCAGGAAAAGCTCATCAGAGAGCTAACTTCCCGGAACAGCCAGGAAGGCGAAGATTCTGGAAAAAGAAAGAAGGATGAGTCGGAGGATGAGGATGCAGCTAGACATCAACATAAGCAGAAAAAAGAATTGCAGGGAGAGTTTAGAAAGATCAAACCTCCCTCCTATGATGGGGAGAAGGAAGAGGATGCTGAAGCTTGGTTGCTGAACATGATCAAGTATTTCCAAGTATATGAATATGAGAGCAATCTAAAGGCCAGATTAGCTGTGTATCAGCTACAAGGAAAGGCTACACTGTGGTGGGAAGAGACAAAAATAGTGCATGCCATTGATGAAAAGACAGTTACTTGGGAATATTTTCAGACTAAGTTCAAAAGTCGTTATTTGAATGAACGTTATTATGATGATAAAGCAAAAGAATTCCATGAACTTAGACTAGGACAACTCACTATTGATGAGTTTGTCACTAAGTTTACCAATTTACTGACGTATGTTCCTTACATAAGGGAAGAAAAAGAAAAGGTTCAAATGTTTTTGAATTGCTTACCTACTGTGTACAAAGAGAAAATTGAGTTTGACAACCTGAAGACAATGGATGAAGCTGTTAGAAAAGCAAGATTATGCTATCAGCAGTTTAAAGGTAAAGCTGAACAAGGGAAGAGCTGGCTGAACAAGGGTGAGTTCAAAGGTAAAAGACCAAAACCAGCATATCTAAGAAATTTTGGTAGAGATCATCAACGGAAAGAATTCAATAAACCAAGAGAAAGTCAAACTGCTCAGTCCCAAGTGGCTTCAAAACCAGTAGAAGGGAATAAAAAGGAAGGGACAGTCAGAATGAAGGAACCTTTGAAATGTTGGGGCTGTGGAGAACCCCATATGATGAGGGACTGCCCCCATCGAAATATTCATATGATCAGCAGAGAGCGAGAGGCAACAACAATCGATGACATAGCCAGAAACATACCAACTATCAGTGCAGCCTTGGAAAATCGGCAAGCAGAACATTAAGCAACCATGGTGCAAATGGAGGGTAAGATTTCTGACATACCTATTACTGTTTTGATTGATCCAGGTGCTTCTTTGAGTTACATTAGTGCTGGAATTGTAGAAAAATGTAAAATTAAACCTGAAAAATTTCAGCAGTCATGGTTGGTACAGTTGGCCACTGGAACTAAGAGAAAAGTCACACATAAATTGCCCAAAATAGCAATACAATTAAATGACTTTACAACAGAATTAAATTTGAACATATTGCCATTAGGATCCTATGATCTGCTGATAGGAATGGATTGGCTGGAAAAGAAGAAAGCTCTAATGAACTGCTGGGATAAAACCCTGCATTGTGTGGATGAGGAAGGGAAACCTTTTACACTAAAAGGGAAACCAAAATCCATTTCAATAAGACAAATATCAGCCTTACAATTAAAAAGAACAGCTAGAAAAGGATACCAAGTCTATGCAGTGCATGTAGAAGAAATAGAACAACAAACTGAGGAAGAGTTACTGGATGCTATACCAGTCATCAGAGAATTTAAGGAAGTCTTTCCCAAGGAAATCCCTCATCTTCCCCCCAAAAGAGAGATTAATTTTTCAATCGATCTGGTACCAGGAGCAACACCTGTTTCCCGAGCACCTTATCGAATGAGCCCTCCTGAACTTATGGAGCTGAAGATGCAGCTGCAAGAATTACTGGATAAAGGTTACATTAGACCAAGTGTGTCACCGTGGGGAGCACCTGTTTTATTTGTGAAAAAGAAGGATGGAAATTTTACGATGTGCATTGATTATCGTCAACTGAACAAGTTGACCATTAAGAATAGATATCCACTTCCTAGAATTGATGATCTTTTTTATCAAGAGAGAGGGGCCTCAGTCTTTTCCAAGATTGACTTAAGAACTGGGTATCACCAGCTCAGAATCAAGGAAGAAGATATCAGCAAAACAGCCTTTCGAACCAGGTATGGACACTACGAATTTGTAGTCCTACCTTTTGGTCTGACGAATGCCCCTGCCACCTTTATGTGCCTGATGAATAGTGTGTTGAACAAATATTTGGATAAATTTGTTTTGGTGTTCATAGATGATATTTTAGTCTACTCTAAAAACAAAGAAGAACACAAGGAACATCTGCGGATAGTGTTGCAAACTCTGAAAGAAAATCAGCTATATGCCAAATTCAGTAAATGTGAATTTTACAAGGATAAGATTCAATATTTGGGTCATATTATTTCTGAAAAAGGGCTTGCAGTTGACCCTGAAAAGATAAGAGCAATTAAGGAATGGCCAGTCCCAACTGATGTTTCAGCAGTAAGGTCATTCATGGGGATGGCCGGCTACTATCGTAGATTTGTGGAAAGATTTTCTGCCATAGTACATCCCATCACTTCATTGCAAAGAAAGGGTGTCAAGTTTGTGTGGACTGAAAAATGTCAACATAGTTTCGAGCAGTTAAAACAAAAACTTATTTCAGCCCCTATATTAAAAATTGCTGATCCTGATAAAGAGTTTGTGGTATGTACATATGCTTGCAGAGAAGGGCTGGGAGGAGTCCTGTTGCAGGAAAATTCAGTCATTGCCTATGAATCTAGGAAACTGAAAATACATGAACAAAATTATAGTGCATATGATTTGGAATTTGCAGCTGTTATCCATGCTTTAAAAATGTGGAGGCATTATCTTCTGGGGAAGAAGTTCACATTGATGACTGATCATAGTAGTCTTAAATATTTATTTTCTCAAACTGATCTGAATGCAAGGCAAGCCAGATGGCTGTCCTTTTTAAGTGAATTTGATATGGACATAAAACATATCAAGGGGAAAGAAAATAAAGTTGCTGATGCATTAAGTAGAAATGCTTGTCAACATTTAAACAACATTGGGAGTAGTGCCCAGATGGAGATAGAGGAATTGGTGGGAAAAGCAGCAAATCAAGATCCCAACTATGAAGCACTCTTGGTGAAACTACAGAAAAGGGAAAAAATTGATTTTACACAAAATCAAAAAGGGCTACTATGTTACAAAAACAGGTTGTATATTCCAAATGTAGAGTCATTAAAAAGAAAAATCTTGGATGAATATCACAAACAGCCTTATGCAGGACATCCAGGATACCGGAAGATGTTAAGAGCCTTGAAAAAGAAGCTGTTCTGGCCAGGAATGAAGAGAGATGTGGCAGAGTATCTAAGTAGGTGTATGGAATGTCAACTGGTCAAAGTTGAGCATCAACATCCAGCAGGTCTTCTAAACCCTTTGCCAATTGCAGAATGGAAATGGGACACAATTTCCATGGATTTTATAACAGGACTACCTAAAACCAAATATCAACATGATTCTGTAATGGTGGTAGTAGACACTTTAACCAAAGCTGCCCACTTTATACCAGTGAAATCTACTTTCGGAACAGCTCAAGTAGCAAATGTTTTTCTGAAGGAGATAGTAAGGCTTCATGGAGTTCCCAAAGTAATTGTTTCAGATCGAGATGCTAAGTTTACAGCAGCATTTTGGAAAGGATTGTTTGGAGGGATGGGTACTAAGCTAAATTTTAGTACTGCGTATCACCCTCAAACCGATGGGCAGACAGAAAGGACGAATCAAATTTTGGAGGATATGTTGCGAATGTATGTGATGGATAGACCATCAAAGTGGGAAGAGTATCTGCATCTAGATGAGTTTGCCTATAATAATAGCTACCAATCCTCTATTAAGATGAGTCCGTTTGAGGCACTCTAAGGGAGAAGGTGCCGTACTCCCTTGAGCTGGAGTCAACCAGAAGATAAACTCGTGTTGGGACCAGATGCACTACAAGAGATGGAGAGAATTGTTAAACAGATACAAAGAAATATCAAGATAGCACAAGATCGCCAGAAAAGCTATGCTGATAAGAAAAAAGTGCACCGAGAATTCAAAGTGGGGGAGCATGTGTATTTGCGCATCAAACCCAAAAAGAGCACACTTTATGCTGGAAGTTGTGCAAAACTTGCTCCTAGATATTGTGGGCCTTTTGAAATTTTAGAAAGGGTGGGACCAGTGGCTTACAAGCTGGCCTTACCACCCCATATTAAAGTGCATGATGTGTTTCATATTTCATTACTAAAAAGATATGTGCATGATGCTTCTCACATAGTTGATTGGAATGTTGTACAGGTGGAACCAGAAGGGGAGTTTCTGCCAGAACCGCTTCAAATATTGGAGCGGGAAGAAATTGAATTGAGAAACAGAACAGTGGCCAGAGTAAAAGTGCAGTGGAAGCACTTTACTGCTGAAGAAGCTACCTAGGAAAGGGAAGCTGAAATGATGGAGAAATATCCATTTTTGTTTAAGTGAACTCTAGTAGTTAAATAATAACACCGAGGACGGTGTTTATTTTCAGAGGGGGAATATGTAACACCCCAATTTGTGTGTTGAATTTTTAAAGTTAGACATTGAACTTTAATCCTAAAGGGGGTGGACCCCAAGGGATAAGTATGGTGTGAATGTATTGGCATATTTTATTTGAGGAAATAAATAAAATGATTGTTCATTTTGACCAAGATGAGAATTAGAGATCACTTGCCAAATCCATGAGGATGGATAAGGCAACAAATCCCCAAAATCTTTCAAAAATCCTTGAAAGAAATTAATTTAGATTTGAGGAGGAATCTAACTTTCCCCCCGATGAAAGTGGGTCAAGGTGGGAAGAGAGGCGAGAAGAGGCTGGAAAATCGAGGAAAGCATAAGTAACTTTGAGGTCATTGGAAACTGAAGCTAAAACGGGAAAAGAAAGCCCAGAATTTCTAGACGCAGAATTAGAAACATGCTTGGGGAAGTATGAGCTTAAATAAGCTGCTCCTAGGAAGATCAGGGGTTGATCTATTCTAGGAGGTGATCTCTGCTCGGGGGTGAGTCCTGGGAGACAAAGAGGACTCTAAGGTTGGGAGGTTGGTCATTTGCAGATTGTGGTATGTTCTGAAATTCTTGCTATTCTATTTTATGATGGTATGAATTGGCTACATATAAAAAAAAAACAAAATCTGTTAGTGTCATATTAATCTTCCAAGTATTCCATTTTAAGTCATCCCTAGACTTTCTGGATTGTTAGTTGTGTGGACAAGATCCATAGAAGTCAGTAATCCTGTTTTGAAAACTCAAACAGGCTTGTTGATCTGCAGATACTAGTCTCTACAGATCATTTAATATTTAACTTATACAAATGTGTCATTATACAGGTGATTTTCTATATCATAAGTATAACTAGATAAATATTTATCCAGCAGTTTTGATCAGTAAATTAAGACAACTGGCACATAGTCAGACATTCTCTACCTTTAGATAAGTGCTTCTACTTGTAGGTGGTGTTCAGCCACATATATGTAATGTGGATCTATAGAATTAGAATCCAATAGAATTGGAATCCACCTATAAACATTGAAATAAATATTATGGTTATGGATTTAATTTATGCTCAATGTATACTATCAAATGAACTATTAAATCCATGTAAAAGCATTTAACAAAAATATCCATATGTTAATAAGTGTCAAGAACCAATACCAATAGGCCCTTTTTACATAGACTGCACGTGAAGCTATACATGTATATATATGAATCATAGGTATTGAAATATATATATATATATATATATATATAAAAAGAGTTATAAATTCGATATATATATATATATATATATATAAAAGAGTTATAAATTCGATACATATATATGAATTATATATGTGCAAAAAGGAGATACTAATACGAATCCATTATGTTAAAACAAAACATATATATATGATTCCTACGACTAATTGAATAAATGTATAGTCAAATTTCATAAACGCGTGACAATAAATTAAAAATACGCTGCCGTTGACATAAGTAAAAAAAGACCCTCTGGCTATCCGACTTGTATAAACCACAGTACGCCGAGAATCTTTTTAATGTTAAATGAAATTAACAGAGGTAACCGATAACACACCAATACGATGCATGTAGATTCTCACAGTTGCAACATAAACGCCGAGAGCTAAACCCTAGTTCGTTTTCATCATGCTTGCCATACATGTAATTATGAGAAAAGCAGGGAACAATATAAGTACTGAGCACCACAACAACAACTCCTTAGATGGTTAATTCTGGCGAAAGGGTTAGATTAAAAGAATGGTAAACGAATCACCCGGGGTTTCAGTGAGTTAAGAGCAACTATAATCATTATAGAGACGTGCATCGTAGGTCAAACCAACGTAATTCTCTGTTAAGCAACCATAAAAGAAGTAGTAAGGAATTTTGAAGTCGTCAGGATGAACAAACCCATGCAAATAACGCCTCCCAGAGTAATAGTCAAGAGCCTGATTTATATCAGAATTATTATGTTAAACCTCCCAAAGCCAGCGTGACATGACCTAAGCTCGAGAGGTATGTTATCATCATTAAAATGATAGGAATAAAGGCGCTGAGCTTTCGTTCCGGGAGGTGGATGACCGATATAATAAATCGGCACCCTTTCCTCGTATGAATCACTACCAAAAACGCCAGAAAAACGAAATGGAAACTATTGACATAGTTAGACACTTACGAGTCAGAACTACTTCGATTCTCATCGACTGAGACCGTTCAACATAAATATACAATCATAAACCTAGAGTGAATTTGACAGACCTCTGGTGATTTCGACGATAGCAGGATGGGGTAAAAACACAATAAACAAACTGAAGCACAACTTGCTAAAACCGGAAGGAAGGAAGTAAGGGTTACCTGTGAGTAGAGTTTCACCTTTGCATCATGCTGACGGTAACCACAGTAAAACGAGAAACCTAGACGGTGTACGAGGAAATTTGCAAGTTTGTTGTGTAACGACTGCCGCACTTGGACGTGGGAAAGATGGGATCTGAAAGAATCTCAATGGTTAACCCCCTGAAAGGCCTGCAAATGTTTCTTCACATAGGAAACGTATTGAACACCGAAATGATAACTATTAAATCAAAACACCCATAAATCACACGACTAGCGAATGGAATTGCAACACTGTGGTAAGAAAAAAAAATTAAACCGCGCCAACGAGGACAGGTTAGACCTCAGCCTCCAGTAGACAGACAGAGGCGTTGATCTCCTGCCCTCTCTGCGTAAACATACGATAGCTAGTTAGATACTGTAAAATAAAAAATAAAAAATGAAGTAAGGATCTACATCCGCAGGAAATAGAAGGCGAGGGGAGTCAAAGAAAAATAAAATAAAACCAAGATAGGAAGGATCTGGGTAATAGGTCGACTGACGGGGTTCCAATTAAAAGAACACCGAAACCCTAATCCCACTGTATCAGAACCTCAGAAAATCCCGAGGTCGATTGAGAAAATTCATTTACGTCGACAGGAGGGTACTAAGTGCCATCAATGGGCGCAGAGGAGGTAGGGCGTCTTATGCATGTCGTCGCTTGGTTAAACCTAGAAGTTAAAACGGCCAAAGGCAGAATGCAGTGCTCTAGTACTTGCACCAGTCGAACTGACAATTTCAGTTCCACCCGTCGAGTTCTTGCTGGACAAGGGTCGCTGTACACCACCGCTGGTTACCTTCCTCCCACGTACGAGACGTGCTCCTGCAAACAAAAACCAGAAAAATGTTATAGTTCACTCACACGTCAAACCCAGATGGATTAAACATTGCATTAGACGGCGCATATAATCCTTAAACCGTACTAGGATAGAATACTATGCTGAAGAGCACACAACGCGTGTATATGCAGGTCTCAAACCAAAAAATAGGGTTTACGACAACGCACATACAGCCGGCATTCTGTACTGTGGTGATAAGCGTCATAGTATCAGCTGGTAAGGAGGTTGCCACGCCACGACCAAATCACAGCAAAAAAAGAATGTCGCCTATAAGTCATTGAAGGTAGTTTCCCTTTCTCTGTTGGAACGGAAGTAGCTTCTTTGGATTGATGGATACACATATACAAAGAGTAACTAGAAAACTTCAAGGATAACGTTTAATATTTTATTAATTTATAAATATTTTTAAATTATTTTATATGAAAAGAAATTAAAAATTAACCAATATTCATGCGAGATATAATTTATATAATCACAATTCTCGGGAACACACTTACAAGATACCAATAAATATTGTTATACTTACAACTTTGATTTAAACTTATATTTGATAAATTTTAAATATGGTGAATTTCGATGACAATTTCTTCATGCGAATTGGAAAGATATTTGATTCTCGGCTTCTAAAATGCATCAAGGAGAAGCCTAAATCTAAGAAATTGATTGAGATGTTAGTCTTTGTAAGCATGTGGCTAAGAATGCTCAATCAATAAAGATTCTTAAGACATGACGATGAAACTAAGGCTCATGGCATTAAAATTATGGCGAAAGCCAAGGAAACACCAGAGGAATTAACTCATATACATGGCCAATTAAATTAATCAAAAAATGGCTTACCAAATTAGAGCTAATCCATGGGAGAGTGCGAGAATCATTCCTCGGGTAGGTAGGCCGAGCTGAATAAAACTAAAACTAACACAATTGGATTAAACAAAAAAATTGATTTAATGAAAAATTGAAAGGTTAACTAAATGAAAACTAATAAAACTAACACGGGTGAGTTAAATGAAAAAGAAAATTGATTTAATAAATATGAAAAGTTAGATAGATCCGTGGAAGTCAAAATCGATTAAATACGAAAAATCAAGATCTTATGATGAACCATGAACCATATTTAGTGGTTCGAAAATCTTGGAAAACAAAAATTATGATGTGACTTTCACGAAAGAAATTCCCATAAAAAACCATGTTCATGAGATTAATCTCCGCAATGGAGAAATGGGAGTGAAACTACGATAAAAAAAAAAGAGTATCCGGAGCGGTGTATTGAACTAGGGTTTTGAATTACTGCCGGTAGCCGAACATCAGGTGATATCTGAGTGGAGGACGAGGGTATTTCTAATATACGGTTTGCCAATTCTTGAAGCCTAATATACATAAGCGTATGTAATGAAGTCTGTTGCGGTTGGCATTGTAGGTTGGAACTCGTTTTAACATTCAGGAAATGATTCCAACTCCAAACGGTTAGATAAAGGTTGTTGGGTGGCATAGTGGGCCACTCGAGAACCCATCAAGGTTGTGGCCATGCTCATCGTGGTTAGTTGGGCCACTCTCGTCCAAGCTTCCCACCAATGGTTCCCCAACTTCCAAAATCCATCAAGGAGAAGTGAGGCAACGCGAACGGGAGGGAGAATATGCGGTCAAACAAGGGAACCGGATGGTTACTTGATAAGCATGGGCCTATTAAATTAATCGAAATACTCCCCACTAAATTAGGGTTAAATTAGAGGTTAGAGTGCCTAATTAATTCCAAGGAGACAGAGACACACCAAAAATCAGATGGCATATATTTATAAGTAAACATATGGTTAATCTATTGAAAAAAAATGAGCGAGCCATCTAGTATACCTAGAGTTGTAAGTTTAAGTAGGGTTTGACGCTTGATGAACGATATCAACTACAAAGAAGAGATATGGAATGCAATGCATCTTCATCACTCGAGAAATTTCATTATAACAAAGAAAAAAAGGAAATTCGGTAATAAAGAAATTGCCTCTTATACAAGAAATCGGATGATAGCAATAGTGTGCACAGTGAAAAACCCTTAAATAGCCGTACGGCTGAACCAA
Organism: Pinus albicaulis; assembly: GCA_034641835.2. Taxonomy (NCBI): domain Eukaryota; kingdom Viridiplantae; phylum Streptophyta; class Pinopsida; order Pinales; family Pinaceae; genus Pinus; species Pinus albicaulis. The sequence goes on from CM076572.1 coordinate 1,261,507,781, forward strand.
TCCGCTATAGTTCCTTTGAAGTTGCCTTTGAAATCTGGTAACTAAAATAAAAATATAGCAGGTTTAGACATTATCTACACGAAGAAATTAAGGGAATGTCAAATGGCGGTTATTATCCTAAAACGAAAAAAGATGAGAAAATTAGCTAATACGAAATCTTCATCACTCGAAAAGGAAAAATTCAATAAGAAAGAGAATTAGGTAATACGAAATTGCATCTCATACCGGAGATGAGACTGAAATAATAATATCATGTTCCTCCGGCAAGAAATCCAGCGAACTTCATCTTCGTCATCGCCTTTGAGACTCTGAGCCACCAAACATGCGAGTGAGACTCCAACACCAACACCAAAACACCCAGCAGACATATGTTTAAATTGTGTGAGATTTGAGATATATATACACTCGCTTTCAACGGATAGTTGAACCACCATTACACCATTACCGTGGCGCATTGTTAAAAAAAAAAAAAGCACACTCATGCTTTTGGTTCAAATTTTTTACTGTATAAATTCTATTAAAAAAAAAAAAAGCACACTCATGCTTTTGGTTCAACCTTTTTGTTTAAATTCGTGCTATTAACTTTCAATACCTTTTTCTATTATTGGCTTTTTAATTTAACCTCTATTTCAACAATTAATCATTTATTACATTCTCTTGCATTGTGCATTGTGGGGTCTAGACTCTAGAGTTAGCGAGAGACATAGCTAAAGTGGAAATCGTTGAAGCATACGTGTTGTTTCATAATTTAGTTGAGATTGCTTAAATATAAAATTTCAAATTAGTTTTTGTTGTTCTACACTTTATTTTTTTGTTTTACGCTTTTCTTACTTTTTGCAATTTGCAAAAAGCATTCGAAAGGGTAATAAGAAGTTGATAATCAAATAAAATTGAGATAAATAAATCATAAAAGTTAGTAAATTAACCAATTAAATTTTAAAGGAATGGATGTAAGGTTTAAGTGATTAATATCAAACACGATATTTTTTTAATTAATTAAAAAGCCACTTACTTGTTATCAACTATGTAAAATGGTATATATTCTTTTGATGAAAAAAAAACTCATTATATATCTACGAATGAGTGAGGTATGGGAAAATCCACTCATAACTCTAACTCTCATTCATAATTTTTTATCCAACACTAGGATTGTGCGAGTTATTTCTAGCTTTTGGGAGTGATGGAGCCACGTCATTTCTAGTCCTTTGTGCAGTTGTATCAACATTACTATTAAAATAATGGAACACATGTCACTTTTTACATCATTGTTCACAGCAAGTACATAAACATGAAATATGTTGATTGTGATTGTGAAGTGACGACTAGTTATTATGGAATTGACCAACAAATCTTAAAATGTCAATAACAACTTTTTTTATGGAATTCATTATTTCTAATAAAAAATATCTATTATTATAGAATTATAAATATTTATAATAAAAAGATAATGAAAAGTAAAATAACATGACAATTTACAAAAGCATGAAATGATGGATTCTTAGATGTCTTAATATAAATGTTTATCATTGAATTGAAAAGCATGAAATAATGGATTTGTAGATTTAATAATATTGAAGGTTATTAGATTTTCAGAAATAATAGATGAAATCATTAGTTTTAAACATGTGAAATAAATTTAATACAAAACAAATTGAAATAATAGGTTTTTAGGTTATATTATATGGTTAATAAATATTAAGGGTTTATGTAAGTGGGTGACGAGGTGGGCTCTTATAGCACTCATCATACGTTCAATTCCTTCCGTGGTGTGATGTATGTGGAGATGTTGAGTAGAAGATAGAGTAAAAAAAAAAGTGAAAAAAATAGAAAAATTAAAAGTACTACCAAACTTACAAAAAAATTAAAGATTGAGTTATATATAATAGAAAAATGAAAGGTACTACCAAACTTACAAAAAAATAAAATTCGAGGTTATATATAATATGTAATTGTTAGAACTATCTTATTATTGGAATTTTAGAATAGTTAAAATATGAAAATAAAATATATAAATGAACCAATCATTTTAGGGTAAATGAATACAATATGTCTCTTAGGGAATTTAAAATGGGAAGAAACTTGTTAGAATATAAAGACCATTTCACTTCTATTTTTTCTTTATGTGGAAATGCAACAAAGAAGAGGAATTTATTACAAATTTTCGCTTCACGACATGGCCCCTATTAGTGGCTACTACCCAAATCTTATTGGTCATCTATTATTTCCTAACTTATCATCCATTGATACTTTTCACAACTATGAAACAAGTGCAAATCTAAGAGAATTGAATCTCCTATCTTTCAAGTGGCCTAATATTTAGTATAGCCTAATATCCATCTACATTTAAGGCTTTTTCATTCCTCTACCATCATTTAGTACTAGGTTTTAGATCATCTAGAGTCTTCCTAAAAGTATACATTAGGAAAAGTTTTAAATATGGAAATTTGTCTCAAATTGTAGAGAAATTTTTGAAAATTCTACTAGCTCCTTAAACTCTTTAGCCATATTATTCATCTAAAAATATTCATATTTATAGCAATTCTATATACTATCTATAAAATTTTGATTAATTGTTGCATAAAGAATTTATCCTATAAAATTTATGTGAATCATTTACCCGAAAAAGGAAAGTGTAGAATCTTATGTTGAAACTTGGCATGGAAAATAATTTCATCTATGAAATTTTTCTCCCAAGATTTCCCATGGTATAGATGTGGGTAGGTCAACCTATGCCCTCTACTTGGTATGATGGTGGCCAACAAGGTAGCTCTAATTGTGGGAGGAATAATTTTTATATATGAGCTCCTATTGAGGTGGTGTCTACACCATTCTAAAGTTCACTACATGAAGAAATATGTTCGCAATGACACTTTATGTTGATATTGTAAATTTTTACTCAAGAATTTTTCATTTGATTGCTCAAAATGAACCATCTAAATTTTTAAACCTTGAGTCTCTTAATTGGGATGTGCCACTAATAAAAGGTACTCCCCAATGAAAACACCTAATGTATATGACACAAAGTGGAATATATCTTTGTTAATGGAATAAGAAGGTGGACATAATGGTAAGTTATTCGAAATATTGATTGCCATATAAAAGAAGTATTCTATATTCGATGATAACTAGATTTTGGCGACATGTGAGAACTACACAAAGAAAAGATAATCACCAAAATGAGGTCTATTCAATTGAAAAAGTGAAGAGACTAAAATTTTAGGAATAATTTTCATATATGAGTTCCTATTATTAGGATAGAAAATGTCAATGCAAGAAACATATAAAGGTTATTATGGTTTTACTCTTTCGCATTCTATCTGTATTATCTAAAAAACTTTAAAGTTTTACTAATCTTTATTTATTTTCTTAATTTATTTATTTATCTAATTCTTGCTTTGCTCTCTTAATTAACTAATTTATATTAGTTTTGAAGATTCTTTTAGGGTAAATTGATAGTGAGTTTTATATAATATTATGTTTTATGTTAAATTATTGTTTTCTTTATTTAATAGGTAACAAATATTTATTATATCATTTTTTAATCAAATCTACATTAAATATTTAAAAATAGTTTTCAAATTAATATTATATGAATTCATATTTTGTTGCAATAAATAATTTGGAGGAAATTCTATATTATTGCTACATGTTTTATTTTATAATTTCTTTTCTTTAAATCTATACCTAGTTTAATTTTACTACCTAAATAGTGGTTTCGATTTTTATATTTTTAGTATCTAACTCTAATATGTTAGATTTGTATTTTTTAATTTCTATGATAAGGGAGACAGAAAATTACAAGAAAATGAACATGTATGATGATTAATTAGTGAAGTAATTATTCATAGTGAGTAATTAATGGCATAAGGATACACAATTAGCAAGTGCTTTGGAGTAACTTATTTATTAAATCTAGTCTCTAATTCATATTTATAAGTTAAATATTCAATTAAATTACATAACGTATCACATATATTTTCCGCTATACTACTCTTTTCTATATTCTTGCTTTCACATTTTCCTTTGCAATATGTGGTGCAATTGCTAGTTAATATTATATGAATAAAATATTATTAGAAATAAACACTTTAATTCTTTTTGATATGCAAAATTAAAATACAAATATATTGTAAATTTATTAATCTCTATTTTCAATTAAATTAAAATATAAAATTCATATATATTCATTTACACTTTCAAATTTAAATATACGACTTTTTTTAAAATTCTACACAATCCTATATTCTATTTCATATTATCTAAAATTTATAATATATTGATAGATCTCAATAATATTTTTACATATAAATAAAATAAAATTGATTTTATATAAAAATAAAATCATTAAATTTCTTTAAATTAAAAGATTTAAATATTGCAAATATTTACAATCAAATTTATATATACTTTTACCCCTATAAAAATTATATTTTATATTTAAATAAATTTGTTTACGATCTTATATATATAAACAATATATATATATATATATATATATATATATATATATATATATTATTTCTAAAATAAATACAATAAAATATTTATATATAAATATATATATATATATATATATATATATATAATAAATAAATTTGACTAATAATATTTTAAAATTAAAACCCAAAGCCAAAAAAAAATATAGATACGTTTGAAATTACCAAGTACATATAAGCTAAACATTTCATTTTGAAATACAATCGAAACATTCAATCATAGATGAGATGTCAATATATCCAATCTGAGGTAAATAATATCTGAAACGAGATATCCACCGCCATTTTCACTTCCCTGGTTTGGAGTCTAGCCATTAAAAATCCATCAAGGAAAAGGAAAGACTAGTCTACTTTAGGTTAGCCTACTTAACCTATCTGGCCTAATATTTACTAACCTAGCCTACTCTTTTCTAGGGTAGCCTATGTTTTCTAACTAAGTTTACTCTAGTCTAGCCTAGTCTAGCCTACTCTACTTTCTACCCTATCTTTCTCTACCATAGCCTACTCTACCCTAGACTACTCTATTCTAGACTAATCGATCTAGCTTACTCTAGTCTAGCCTAACCTAGCCTACTCTATTCTACTCTAGCTTAATCTAGCCAAACTTTGCTCCACCTAGACTACTCTTTATAATTAATATAATCTAGCCTACTCTAGCCTAACTAAGCCTAGCCTGTGGCCCCAGCCTAACCTCTCTAACCTAGCCTAACGTAACGTAGCCTAGTCTACTCTAACCTAGCCCCCAACATACTCTAGCTAGCCCCTACTCTATACTACAGCTTAATCTAGCCAAGCACACTCCACCTAGACTACTCTATTCTAGACTAATATAATCTAGCCTACTCTAGCCTAACCAACCCTAGCCTACTTTAGCCTAGCCTAACCTACTCCTAACCTAGCCTAACGTAACGTAGCCTAGTCTACTCTAACCTAGCCTATAACATACTCTAGCCCTAGCTTACTCTAGCTGAGCCTATCCTAACCTAGCCTAGTATATCCTACCTTAGCCTATCCTAGCCTAACCTAAACTACTCTAGCCTAGCCTAGTATACTCCACACTATTCTAGCATAGCCTAGCCTCGCCTACCATACTCTAGGCTAGCCTAACCTACTCTAATTGACCTATTCTAGCATAACCTAACCTAACCTAGCCTAGAATATCATATCCTAGACTATCCTACCATATCTTAACCTAACATAACCTAGCCTATCCTAGCCTAGACTAACCTAGCCTACCCTAGCCTAACCTAGCGTACCGTAACATAGCCTAGCGTAACCTAACCTAACCTTACCTAGCCTAGCCTAGCCTACCTTGGCCTAACCTAACCTAACCTTTCCTAGCCTAGCCTAGCGTAGCCTAACCTAACCTAGTCTAGCATAGCCTAGCCTATTCTAGCCTAGCCTAGCCTAGTCAAACCTAGCCTAGCCTAAGAGAAGCTACCCTAACCTAGCCTAGCCTAATGTAACCTAACCTATTCTAATCTAGCATAGCATGGCCTAAGCTAACCTAACACTTCCTAGCTTATCTTAGATTATCCTAACGTAACCTAGTCTGCAATAGCCTAGCATAGCCTAGCATGACCTATCCAAACCTACTCTAGCCTAGCCTAGTATACTCTAGCCTATCCTAGCCTAGCATAATCTAGCCTAGTCTAATCTAGCCTAACTTAGCCTACTTTAGCCTAGCCTAGCCTAACCTAACCTACACTAGACTAACCTACCCTAGCCTAGCCTATCCTAGCTTAGCCTAGCCTCGCATAGGTTAGTCTAACCTAAACTATTCTAGCCTAGCCTAGTCTACTCTAGCCTAGCCTAGTCTACTATATCTAATCTAGCATAGCCTAGCCTAGCCTAGACTAGTCTACTCTAGCTAATCTAGCATAGCCTAGCCTAGCCTTGCCTAACCTAGCATATCATAACCTAGTGTAACTAGCCTATTCTAGCCTAACCTTACCTAACCTAGCCTAACCTAACCTAACATAACTTAGCCTAACCTAGTGTAGCTAGCCTATTCTATCCTAACGTGAGCTAACCTATCCTCGCCTATCCTATCCTAGCCTATCCTTGCCTAGTCTAACATAACCTAGCCTAGCCTAGGCTAACCTAACCTAACCTAAATTAAACTTCCCTAACCTAAGGTACCCTAACCTATGCTGGCCTAGCCTAGCCTAACCAAACCTAACCTTGCCTAGCCTAGCCTAACATTTCCAAACATAGGCTAACCTAGCCTAACATAGCCTAGTCTAACCTAGTATAGCACAACATAGCCTAGACTAGCCTACTGTAGCTCACCCTAACTTAGCCTAACCTAACCTAGCCTATCCTAGCCTAATCCACTCTAGCGTGTCCTAGCATAACCTACTTTGGCCAAGCCTAGTGTAGCCTACTTTAGCCTAGTCTACCATACTCTAGCCTAGCCTAGTCTAGAGTAGCCTAGTGTAGCGTAGCTTAGTCTACTCTAGCCTATTCTATCCTAGCCTATACTAGCTTAGCCTACTCTAGCCTAGCCTAACCTAGCCTAGCCTAAAATAGTCTAACCTAGCCTAGTCTAGGGTAGCCTATACTAGCCTATCCTAGTCTAGCGCAATCTCACGTAACCTAGCTTAGCCTACCCTAGTCTAGCCTAGCCTAGCCTAGTCTAGACGAGCCTAACCTAACCTTACCTAACCTAGCCTAGCCTAGCCTAGCCTTTGCTTTCGTAACCTAAACTAACCTAAACTAGCCTAACCTCATCTACCTTAGCCTACCCTAGCCTAGTCTACTCTACCCTCTTCTCGCCTACCTTAGCCTAACCTAACCTAGCCTAGCATAAGCTATCTTATCCTAGTCTAGCCTATCGTGGCCTAACCTAACCTAACCTAGCCTAACCTATCTTAGCTTAGCCTAACCAAGCCTAGCCTTGCCTATCCTAGCCTAGCATATCTTAGCCTAACCTAACCTAGCTTATCCTAGTGTATCCTAACCTAGCCTGGCCTAGCATATCTTAGCCTAACCTAACCTAGCTTATCCTAGTGTATCCTAACATAGCCTAGCCTATCCTAGCATAGCCTAACCTAACCTAACCTAACCTAACCTAGCCTAACCTAACCTAGTCTAACATAGCCTAACCTTACATAGACTACCCTACCCTACCTTAGCCAAACCTAGCCTAGACTAGCCTAACCTAGACTAACCTTACCTAGCCTAGCCTATCCTAGCCTAGTATAGCCTAACCTAACCTAACCTTAACCTAGTCTAGCCTAACCTAGCCTAACCTAACCTAACCTAGCCTAACCTTAACCTACTCTCGCCTAACCTAACCTAGTCTAGTCTAGCCTAGCCTAACCTTATCCTAGTCTAGCCTAACCTAACCTAGCCTAACCTTACCTAGCCTAGCCTAGCCTAACCTAACCTAGCCTATCCTAGCCTAGCGTTGCTTAACCTAACTTAGCCTAACCTAGGCTACCATAGCCTAGCCTTACCTAGCCTAGCCTAGCCTAGCCTAACCTAACCTAGCCTAGCTTAGCCTAACCTAACACAACCTAACATAACCTAACCTAGCTTAACCGAACCTAGCCTAACCTAGCCTAGCCCAACCTAACCTAACCTAAGATAAACTAGCTTATTTTATTTGTACATTATTTTATTTTAATTAAAAAATATACCATACTACATTGTACCTTTAATAAAATATGGTGTATGACTTCAATAACATATCAAATTTTAAAATAATTAAAAAAATTAAACTTAACAATATCAATAAAGAAATCATTCAAAAATAGATTAAAATAAAATATAACAAGATTTATTTAAAACAAGTTAAATGTATTAATATATAATTTAAGAGGGAAAATATATTGAACTTAATGAGAGTAATAATGTAACATAAGCTATAAATGAAAAAATATATCTGAAAATAATAATTCAAAATGAATTTGAGAAATATTAATCTAAATTAAATTTTGAGACAAATTAATTTTTTTTAATTAAAAGGCACTATCGAAAACTGACTTTGAAAAGTACATATAAAGTCAACTAATATTTATAATTGTAAAAAAGAACAACATACAAAACTTTAAAAAATGAAAAACTAATTCAGCCTCGTGACAAAAAAACTTACGGAGAAGTCATTATGCTGTGTTCCAGATTTCCTTCTATCTTGATAGGTGCATGCGCGGCCCAGGGACAAAAGTGGGTGAGGACCGGGGAGATGTTCAGTTCAGTGGTGCTCTCCCGTGAATCCTAGGGTGCCTCATTATTCCGACCGGTAAGACCTTTCAGGATACGATTTGTCAAAACCCCATTTCAATCACCGTTCCCATCCCACCCTTCACCTACTACAAGCTTACACTAACTAAACTACCTCAATAAATGAACAGAATTATCTGAACATAATTCAAAATCGTGATTAGATGGATAAACGGAATTATCTGAACAGAATGAAATCATGATTGGATGGATAAAAACTACAGTAAATGAATTAAGATGGATAAAAAAAAATAATGAATTAACCTAGCTTAGAAATCAGCAAAAACTACTCATAAAAATAACGAAAAAAAAAAAGGCTTTTCTTCTCACTACATAATATTGATATAGAGACCAATAATATTGAAATGGAATATGATTTGAGATATCTTCCACGGATATATGGTTTACTTTTTCAAAAGTTTGATTGTCATTACAGGGTTGAAATAAATTCACAGGATAGATGGTTTCCCACTTTCTCCTGGCTGGAACAGAGTAACTGTTGGATTGATGGATACATATACAAAAGAGTAACTCACAAAACTTCAAGGATAACGTTTAATATTTTATTAATTTATAAATATTTTAAATTATTTTATATGAAAAGAAATTAAAAATTAACCAATATTCATGCGAGATATAATTTATATAATCACAATTCTCAGGAACACACTTACAAGATACCAATAAATGACAGTATACTTACAACTTTGATTTAAACTTATATTTGATAAATTTTAAATATGGTGAATTTCAGTGACAATTTCTTCATACTGAATTGGAAAGATATTTAGTTCTCAGCTTCTCAAAATGCATCAAGGAGAAGCCTAAATCTAAAGAAATTGATTGAGATGTTAGTCTTTGTAAGCATGTGGCTAAGAATGCTCAATCAATAAGATTCTTCGGGCAAAGCAGGTAGAACAGAACATGGCATTAAAATTATGGCGAAAGCAAAGGAAACACCAAGAGGAATTAACTCATATACATCGCCAATTAAATTAATCAAAAAATGGCTTACCAAATTTAGAATAATCCATTAGGAGAATGCGAAATCATTTCCTGAGTCAATTAGGCAGTGAATAAAACTAAAACTAACACAATTGAGTTAAACAAAAAAAAGATTTAATAAAAAATTGAAAAGGTTAACTAAATGAAAACTAATAAAACTAACACGGTGAGGAGTTAAATGAAAAGATTGATTTAATAATCATGAAAAGTTGAATAGGTCAAAGATGGGAAGTCAAAAATCGATTAAATACGAGAAAAATCAAGATCTTATGATGAACCATGAACCATATTTAGTGGTTCGAAAATCTTTGAAAACAAAAATTATGATGTGACTGTCACGAAAAGAAATTCCCATAAAAAACCATGTTCATGAGATTAATCTCATCGATGACGGAGTGGGAGTGAAACTCAATAAAAAAAAGTATCAGCGGTGGTGTATTGAACTAGGGTTTGAATTGCCGCAACGGTAACGTAGCGGAACATCCGGAGTGATAGTCGGTGGAGGACGAGGGGGGATTTCTAATATACGTTACGCATGATGAAGCCTAATATACATAGCGTATGCCAATGAAGTCTAGTCTGCAGTTGGCATTACATAGAGTTGGAACTTCCGTTTGCATTGGGCAATGAATTCTAAACTCCAAAACAGTTCAGAGCAAAGGTTTGTTGCGGTGGCATAGTGGGCCACTGCTGAGAGACCCATCAAGGTTGTGGCCATGCTCATCAATGGTTAGATTGGGCCACTCTCAAGTGTCAAGCTTCCGCACCAATGGTTCCCAACTTCCAAAATCCATCAAGGAGAAGTGAGATAGCGCTTTGAACGAGAGGAGAATATGCGATTAAACAAAGGAATGAACCGAGATGGATTAAGCTGATAAGCATGATCTATTAAATTAATCCAGAAATACTCCCACTAAATTAGGGTTAAATTAGGGTTAAGAGTGCCCTAATTATTCCCAAAGGAGATGAGACACATATTTAAAAATCGATAAATGAAAAGCTATATTTATAAGTAAACATATGGTTAATCTATTGACATGAGCGAGCCATCTCCGTATACCTAGAGTTGTAAGTTTTAAGTAGGGTTTCAACAATGAACGATGTATCAACTACAAAGAGAAGAGATATGGAATGCAATTGCCATCTTCATCACTCGACGAGAAATTTCATTATAACAAGAAAAAAAGGGAAGATTCGGTAATAAAGAAATTGCCTCTTATCTGAGAATCGAGATGAGGGTAATAATATGATGTACCTGAAGTGAAAAAACCACTCAAATAGCAGATATTTGGTTGAACCAAAATCCCGTTATAGTTCCTTTGAAGTTGCCTTTGAAATCTGGTTAAACTACTGACAAAAAATATACCATAGAGTTTAGACATTATCTACAGAAAGAAATTAAAGAGATGTCAAATGGCAGTTGTTATCCTAAAAACGAAAAGATTCAATACGAAAGAAATTGACTAATACGAGAAATCTTCATCACTCGAAAAAGAAAAAGATTCAATAAGAAAGAAATTAGAGTAACTGACGAAATTGCATCTCATACCCGAGAGATGAGATGAAAATAATAATATCATGTTCCTCAGTACAGCAAATCCAAACTTCATCTTCGTCTATCGCGCGAGACTCCAAACCACCAAACGAGCGCAGTGAGACTCCAACACCAACACCAAAACACTTATGAGACATATGTTTAAATTGTGTGAGATTTGAGATAAACATATATACACTCGCTTTCAACGGATAGTTGAACCACCATTACACATTTACCAACCGCTTACATTATTAAAAATAAAAAAGCACACTCATGCTTTTGGTTCAAATTTTTTTCTTTATTATAAATTCTATTAGCAGACACCTCATGCTTTTGGTTCAACCTTTTTTCTATTTAAATTCGTGCTTTTTAACTTTTTCAATACCTTTTCTATTATTGAGCTTTTTAATTTAACCTCTATTTCAACAATTAATCATTTATTGTGTTCTGCATTGTGCATTGTGGGTCTAGACTCTAGAGTTAGCGGAGACATATTTGAAATTGATAGTTTAAACATGTGTAAAATTTGTTTGTTTTTTATAGTTTAGTTGAGGTGCTTGAATATAAATTTCAAATTAGTTTTTTGTTCTACACTTTTTATTTTTTGTTTCAGCTTTTACTTTTTGCACTTTAAGATGCATTGGAGGAGTAATAAGAAGTTGATAATCAAATAAAATTGAGATAATCAAATCATAAAAGTTAATAAATTAAACAATTAAATTTTAATGGAATGGATATGAGTTTCGTGATTAATTTCAAACATAATGTTTTTTAATTAATTAAAAAACTAGCTTACTTGTTATCGGCTTATGTAAAATGGTATATATTCTTTTCAATGAAAAAAGACTCGTTATATCTCTGAATGGTAAAGAGGTGTTTGGAAAATCCACTCATAACTCTAACTCTCATTCATAATTTTTTATCAACACTAGGATTATTACCGGAGTTATTTCTAGCTTTTGGGAGTGATGGAGCCCGTCATTTCTAGTCCTTTGTGCGATTCATCAACTTTACTATTAAAATAATGGAACATGTCACTTTTTATCATTGTTTGCAATAAGTACATAAGCTTATGAAAGATGTTGATTGTGATTGTGAAGTGGCGACTAGTTATTATGGAGTCGGCCAACAGAAATCTTAAAAATGTCGATAACAACTTTTTTATAGAGTTATTTTCTAATAAAAATATCTATTATAGAATTATAAATATTTATAATAAAAAGATAATGAAAAGTAAAATAACATGACAATTTACAAAAGCATGAAATGATGGATTCTTAGATGTCTTAATATGAATGTTTATCGATGAATTGAAAAGCATGAAATAATGGATTTGTGAATTTAATAATATTGAAAGGTTATTTTTTAGAAATATAATAAATCATTAGTTTTAAACATGTGAAATAATTTAATAAAAATTGAAATAATAGGTTTAGGTTATATTTCATATGGTTAATAAATATTAGGGTTTATGTAAGTGGGTGACGAGGTGGGCTCTTATAGCACTCATCATACGTTCAATTCCCCTTCTAGTGGTGTGATGTATGTGGAGATGTTGATGAAGATAGAGTAAAAAAAAGTGAAAAAAATAGAAAAAATGAAAAAGTACTACCAAAACTTCCAAAAAAATTAAAGATTAGGGGTTATATATAATAGAAAAAATGAAAGGTACTACCAAACTTACAAAAAAAATAAAGATTAGGGGTTATATATAATATGTAATTGTTAGAACTATCTTGTTGTAGATTTTTTAGAATGGTTAAAAATATGAAAATAAAAAAAATATATAAATGAACCAATCATTTAGGGTAAATGAATACAATATGTCTCTTGGGAATATAAAATGGGAGGAAACTTGGCTAGAATATAAGCCATTTCTGCTTCTATTTTTTCTTTAGTAATGGAAATGCAAACACAAAGAAAAGGAATTTATTACAAATTTTGGCACCATGGCCTAAGTGGCTACTCAGTCTTATTGGTCATCTATTATTTCTAACATCTAATCCATTGATGCTACAACTATGAAACAAGTGCAAAGCTAAAAGAATTGAATCTCCTATCTTTCAAGTGGCCTAATATTTAATATACGCCTAATATCCATCTACATTTAAGGCTTTGCATTCTCTACCATCATTTAGTACTAGGTTTTAGATCATCTGATCTTCCTAAAAGTATACATTGGGAAAAGTTTTAAATATGGAAATTTATAATTGTAGAAATTTTTGAAAAATCTACCTGACTCCTTAAACTCTTTAGCTATTCATCTAAAATATTCATATTTATAACAATTCTATGTATATCTATAAAATTTTGATTAGTATTTGCATAAAGAATTTAATCCTATAAAATTTATGTGAATCATTTACGAAAGAAAAAAGGAAAGTGTAGAATCTTGTATTGGAAAAAAGCATGGAAAATAATTTCATCTATGAAATTTTTTCTCCCAAGATTTCCCATGGTATAGATGTGGGTAGGTAAACCTGTGCCCTACTTAGTATGATGGTGACCAGCGGTAGCTCTAATTGTGGGAGGAATAATTTTTATATATGAGCTCCCTATTGAGGTGAGTGTTTACACCATTCTAAAAGATCACTACATGAAAAAATATGTCTTAACTTTATGTTGATATTATGAATTTTTACTCAAAATTTTTCATTTGATTGCTCAAAAATGAACCATCTAAATTTAAACGAGTCTCTTAATTGGGATGTGTACTAACTTAAAGATACTCCACCAATAGAAACACCTAATGTATGTGACACAAGAGGTAGATATATCTCATGACTAATGGAATGAAGGTGGATACTCCAGTTATTGAAATAATGGAATGCCATAAGAATCGTTCTATACTCGATGATAAACTAGCTTTTGGCGGCATGTGAGAACTACACAAAAAGGAAAAGATAATCTGATGAGGTCTATTCAATTGAAAAAAGTGAAGAGACTAAAATTTTTAGGAATAATTTTCATATATGAGTTCCTATTATTAGGATAGAAAATATCAAAGTACAAGGAAACATATAAAGATTATTATGGTTTTACTCTTTAAACTATATCTACATGTTATCTCAAAAAACTTTAAAAGTTTACTAATCTTTATTTTATTTTCAATTTATTTGTTTATCTGCATTTATTTACTTTGCTCTCTTAATTAACTTATTTATATTAGTTTTGAAGATTCTTTTAGGGTGAAGTAGTTGTGTTTTATATAATGTTATGTTTTATGTTAAATTATTGTTTTCTTTATTTAATACGTAACAAATATTTATTATATCATTTTTTAATCAAATCTACATTAAATATTTAAAAATAGTTTTTCAAATTAATATTATATGAATTCATATTTTGTTGCAATAAATAATTTGGAGGAAATTCTATATTATTGCTACATATTTTATTTTATAAGTTCTTTTCTTTAAATCTATACCTAGTTTAATTTTTACTACCCTAAATAGTGGTTTAGTTTTATATTTTTCATGTCACTCTAATATGTTAGATTTGTATTTTTGTAATTTCTATGATAAGGAGACAAGAAAATTACAGAAAATGACATGTATGATGATTAATTAGTGAAGTAATTATTCATAGTGAGTAATTAATGCTTTTTCTATGCCTTTAATTAGCAAGTTCTTTGGAGTAACTTATTTATTAAATCTAGTCTCTAATTCATATTTATAAGTTAAATATTCAATTAAATCACATAACGTATCACATATATTTTCCGCTATACTATACTTTCTAATATTCTTGCTTTACAACGTTTCCTTTGCAATATGTGGTGCAATTGCTAGTTAATATTATGTGAGCCACAATATTATTAGGAAATAAACACTTTAATTTTTTGTTTTTGAAAATCATGCAAAATTAAAATACAAATATAATATAAAAAATTTATATTATTATATATTTTCAATTATAAATTAAAAATATAAAATTATATATTCATTTACACTTTCAAATTTAAATATTTGATTTTTTTATTTTAAAGTCTACACCATCCTATATTCTATTTCATGTTATAAAATTTTATAATATATATAATTTATTTTTTTCATATAAATATAAAAATCATATAAATAAAATCTTTAAAAATCTTTAAATTAAAGAATTTAAAAATATTACATATATTTACAATCAAAATTTATATATACTTTTACCCATATAAAAATTATATTTTACTTCTTTAAATAAATTTGTTTTCAGTTTTATATATATATATATAATATACATACATATATATATATATATATAAATAAACAATAAAATATTTATATATAAATATATAAATATATATATATATATATAATATAATTTGATAATAATATTTTATTTAAATTAAAATAAAAATTCAAAACAAAGCCATAAATATCAGATACGTTTGAAATTAAGTACATATAAGCTAAACATTCCATTTTGAAATACAATCGAAACATTCAAACAAAGATGAGATAAATAATATATACAAGCGAGATATCCACAATTTGAGATAAATAATATATACAAGCGAGATATCCACAACCATTTTCACTTCCCCTGGTTTGGAGTCTAGCCATTAAAAATCCATGAAGGAAAAGGAAAGACTAGTCTACTTTAGGTTAGCCTACTTAACCTATCTAGCCTAATATTTGCTAACCTAACCTACTCTTTTCTAGGGTAGCCTATGTTTTCCTAACTAAGTTTACTCTAGTCTATCTAGTCTAGCCTACTCTACTCTACCCTATCTTGCTCTACCTAGCCTACTCTACCCTAGACTACTCTATTCTAGACTAATCGAGTCTAGCCTACTCTAGTCTAGCCTAACCTAGCCTACTCTATTCTACTCTAGCTTAATCTAGCCAAGCTTTGCTCCACCCTAGACTACTCTATTCTAGACTAATATAATCTAGCCTACTCTATAGCCTAACCAACCTAGCCTACTTTAGCCTAGCCTAACCTACTCTAACCTAGCCTAACGTAACGTAGCCTAGTCTACTAACCTAGCCTAACATACTCTAGCCTAGCCTACTCTAGCCTTAGCCTAACCTAGCTTACTCTAGCTGAGCCTATCCTAACCTAGCCTAGTATATCCTACCTTAGCCTATCCTAGCCTAACCTAAACTACTCTAGCCTAGCCTAGTATACTCCACACTATTCTAGCATAGCCTAGCCTCGCCTACCCTACTCTAGGCTAGCCTAACCTACTCTAATTAACATATTCTAGCATAACCTAACCTAACCTAGCCTAGAATATCATATCCTAGACTATCCTACCATATCTTAACCTAACATAACCTAGCCTAAGCTAGCCTAGCCTAGCCTAAGCTAGCTTAAGCTAGCCTAGCCTAACCTAGCCTATCCTAGCCTAGCCTAACCTAGCCTACCCTAGCCTAACCTAGCGTACCCTAACATAGCCTAGCGTAACCTAACCTAACCTTACCTAGCCTAGCCTAGCCTAGCTTGGCCTAACCTAACCTAACCTTTCCTAGCCTAGCCTAGCGTAGCCTAACCTAACCTAGTCTAGCATAGCCTAGCCTATTCTAGCCTAGCCTAGCCTAGCCAAACCTAGCCTAGCCTAAGAGAAGCTACCCTAACCTAGCCTAGCCTAATGTAACCTAACCTATTCTAATCTAGCATAGCATGGCCTAAGCTAACCTAACACTTCCTAGCTTACCTTAGATTATCCTAACGTAACCTAGTCTGCAATAGCCTAGCCTAGCTTAGCATGACCTATCCAAACCTACTCTAGCCTAGCCTAGTCTAACCTAGCCTAGTATACTCTAGCCTATCCTAGCCTAGCATAATCTAGCCTAGTCTAATCTAGCCTAACTTAGCCTACTTTAGCCTAGCCTAGCCTAACCTAACCTAATCTAGTCTAACCTAGGCTACTCTAGCCTAACCTAACCTACACTAGACTAACCTACCCTAGCCTAGCCTATCCTAGCTTAGCGTAGCCTCGCATAGGTTAGTCTAACCTAAACTATTCTAGCCTAGCCTAGTCTACTCTAGCCTAGCCTAGTCTACTTAGCATAGCCTAGTCTACTCTATCTAATCTAGCAAAGCCTAGCCTAGCCTAGCCTAGTCTACTCTAGCTAATCTAGCATAGCCTAGCCTAACCTTGCCTAACCTAGCATATCCTAACCTAGTGTAACTAGCCTATTCTAGCCTAACCTTACCTAACCTAGCCTAACCTAACCTAACATAGCTTAGCCTAACCTAGTGTAGCTAGCCTATTCTATCCTAACGTGAGCTAACCTATCCTCGCCTATCCTATCCTAGCCTATCCTAGCCTAGTCTAACATAACCTAGCCTAGCCTAGGCTAACCTAACCTAACCTAACTTAAACTTCCCTAACCTAAGGTACCCTACCCTACGCTGGCCTAGCCTAGCCTAACCAAACCTAACCTTGCCTAGCCAACCCTAACATTTCCAAACATACGCTAACCTAGCCTAACATAGCCTAGTCTAACCTAGTATAGCACAACATAGCCTAGACTAGCCTACCGTAGCTCACCCTAACTTAGCCTAACCTAACCTAGCCTATCCTAGCCTAATCCACTCTAGCGTGTCCTAGCATAACCTACTTTGGCCAAGCCTAGTGTAGCCTACTTTAGCCTAGTCTACCATACTCTAGCCTAGCCTAGTCTAGCGTAGCCTAGTGTAGCGTAGCTTAGTATACTCTAGCCTATTCTATCCTAGCCTATACTAGCTTAGCCTACTCTAGCCTAGCCTAACCTAGCCTAGCCTAACATAGTATAACCTAGCCTAGTCTAGGGTAGCCTATACTAGCCTATCCTAGTCTAGCGTAATCTCACGTAACCTAGCTTAGCCTACCCTAGTCTAGCCTAGCCTAGCCTAGACTAGCCGAGCCTAACCTAACCTTACCTAACCTAGCCTAGCCTAGCCTAGCCTTTGCTTATGTAACCTAAACTAACCTAAACTAGCCTAACCTCATCTACCTTAGCCTACCCTAGCCTAGTCTACTCTACCCTCTTCTCGCCTAGCTTAGCCTAACCTAGTTGTGAGGTTGCTCAGGCTTATTTGTGTTAGAGTGTGGTTAGATGTGGGTTCCATTTAAATTTCCACATCATAAATGTAACCCCAAACTCGCTCCATTACCATGGCCTGGGTTGCATTGTGATATATGGTTTGGGGTCAGGGTTAACCCCATGCCCCTAGACCCTGACCTGCGGTCTCGTGGGTTGGGGTGGACCTGGGGTAAATGATTAACCCCAGTCCTGACCCCTAATGTGCAACCCAATAAATTTTAAAAGGGTATTCAACACTATAGATATCAAGGAGCACCGTCGGAGGTGTGGTAGAACTTTGCACTGCTACTCGACAAGTTTCACGTTTGATTCACATGGAGGTCAGTTCAACCCATTCCAAAATTTTAACACACGATCAGGAGGCCACATGGTTCCTAACCATTTTTCCACCTTCTCCTCCACCATTGGTGAACCTTCAACCAATAAAAATACACCATAACTCAACCAAATTGAAGGAGACACTTGGTGCACAACCATTGACCAATAAAAATACAAGCAACTGGCTAGTCACCTGCCTAGTCAGCGTACAAAATGCTGACTAGTGTACGTGCAACCCATTTTTAAAAAAATTCACTATTTGAGAAAATGGTCGGAATGTGATATTGAAAGCATACGATATCAATTTGAGTGAAATGAGTTGTGTCGGATTCAGGGCGATGATATCTTCGTTTTCACAGAATTTTCGAGCACTTTTGAACACTTTGAATTAAGAGCATTTTACTGAGCCACTAGATCAGTTTGGTATCTTTGAGATTGCACAAGATAGTACTGCACACCACCCCTAGCACAATAGTTAAACTTTTGAATTGGTTACAATCCCAACAACCTCGACTAGGCCGATGAAAATTCCAAATAAACAAGGAAGGATAATAACTAACTAGTGTAACTATATAAATTAAATGGATGATACATGTTAATAGACATCAATCCATCATAAGAATTAAAAAATACATCTAACATTCCTAAAATTAAATATATTCATAAAAATAAATTAAATTATAACAATATTTCAAATTATTATTGTTAATAATTGTGAAAAATAATATATCCCCATATGACAATAAGCCATATAAATCGCTAGGGATACACCCACCTTGGGCCTCACCAACTCTTAACATGGTTGTGTTTTTGCTCATGGAATTTAAAGCTTTTAATATGGACTTGAAATTTTGTGAACAAAAGCATGTCATGGAAAATCCAATATATTTTTATATAGATAATGCCTTGAATTTTATCCTAAAACAGAGAAATCTATAACAATTTAGTGCAACTTTTTTGATGTTAATGGTATGACACAACATGGAAGAATTTGTCTCATTACAAAAAATTTTAAGGGATTTTTTTTTAGTTATTGTTTATGGCATTTATTACAAAGAGGATAATAGTGGTATTACTTTGAACAACAAAATAATATTATTCTTGAAGGGATATATCCACTTCTAAAAGGTGATATTATTTTATTTTTTTATTGCTAGATAATGTCTTGAATTTCTATCCTAAGAGAGAATCTACAAAAATTGAATGTAACATTAGTGATGTTAATTATATGACACAGGGTGAAAGCATTAATTTGGGTTACACTTTTTTCCAAATTAAGGCTCTTTATGGGTGAAAAAAATAACTTAGTGGAGCCATCCCTCTTTCCAACTATCTTTTTCAAATTTTCTACCAAACCAAGCTAGAAAGAAGATGTAACAAGCACTCAACCACAAATTTACTCACATAAAAAGAAATTATAAATTCACCGTTTGATATTTCTAACCTTAGTTTTCTGACACTATTATCATTTACCGTGTGTCTCGTAAGTACCAAGAGCCACCCATACAAAACAACTCACATGCTATTTAATTCATTCGCACATAAATAGATCACAATCATTTAACACTTTGTAATAATACATATCCGGAATTCATTATGGTTTACACTTTATATTATAGTTGACATTATTAATGATGTAACTCCTAGGTACCTTGTGTCACCCCCATGGTTTAACGTTAACACAATTGTCATTACATTTTTGGTCTCGTGATCCATTTAACCATGGTGCCCCGTATGGTTTTAATCGCAGACGCGTGGCCTACTACACATCATTGATTGGTTTTACAATCCGACTGGTAATAATCTCGGGATCGATAATTTCCTTGGTAATAATCGATTTTTCGCTCATTGTGTTCGGGTTTGCCGGAAGCACCTCCAGCCTTCAAGAAGGGTTATGCGACCTCGTCGAAAACATGGCGTCAAAGGGCGAAATGTCTCCTAACAGCTATATTCTTCAACGCTTTCCTGTGTATTCACCGGTGTTTTCACCAATTGTTTCCACTGCTCGTTTTCTCCATTTAATTTAAGAGTTTACTCGTGATCTCCGTAGGGTATTAAGACTATCTCCAGCTTTCTTCTAATCGTTGCATAGCTTGTTTAAAATTGTCGATCCATCTGCTTATCTCGCTTAATCGCCCGTTCTTTTCGTTGATTTTCCAATATGTGTCAGCTTTTCTTAATTCAATGCATAATTTGTTTTATGGCCGGCAGAACTTCTCTAACCCCCGGGTCTCTACTCCGTTCCTCGGGAAATCTACAGTGAGGTTTCACGTTTGTCATTGCTTTGCTGTAACCACAAAGGTGATGCAAACCCTACCACTTCCCTAACATGTTCTTGGTTTCGCTCGTAATAATTCTAGCCTTTCTCGTCAAGGGTTTCTGCTGGTTCAA
This sequence comes from Pinus albicaulis, assembly GCA_034641835.2. NCBI lineage: Eukaryota > Viridiplantae > Streptophyta > Pinopsida > Pinales > Pinaceae > Pinus > Pinus albicaulis. The sequence goes on from CM076572.1 coordinate 1,261,528,780, forward strand.
GCTACGATGGAGTTCTTACACTCGCCGATCACAAGTACCTAAATTCGTTGATGTACTTGGGGTCTCCATGGCTCACAACCGGAACATTCATGGTTCTGCAATGGTAGATGGAATCAAAGTAGGTTTAAGGACTCCGTAGCTTAGTTAACATGTTTTCACGAAGTTGAGTCATTTTAAAGGAGAAATGTTAAATGTAAATATTGCACGTCTATCTCAGCTGGTTAATATTTTCTATGCTAGCCTTTTGGTCGCAAGAATTTTCACTGCTCTGTATTTAGGCCCCGTTGTTAAACAAATGTATATTTTTAAGACAATTTCAGCGTGGTTTTGTAACCCTCAGGCTCCTGAATGAATGACTAAAGAATTTAATTTAGGGTTTATAAATATTCTCTCAGGGATATTTTTGGCTACATCTATGGTTTAACTGGTGTTTTGCTATAAAAATTTCGTTAACCGTAATTATTTAAATTTAGTTGCTACGTGTTCGTATCCATGATTGACATGCGAGTTCAAATTATAATTCTTCTTTATGGCAATAGAATCTTGGGTGCATGTACCGTGTTATGAAAAGGGAAATGTCTATTTTTCATTGTATGCTACGATTGCACCATTATTACAGCCTTGTTCATTGTTAATGGAAATGTGATGCTCGACTGGAAGGATTTACATCTAGTCTCCTGTGAATCGAATCATTTCACAAGGTTTCTTCTAAATCAGAATTCAGTGGGTTCTCATTTTTAGCTTTTACTTGTGAAAAGAACTAGGTTAATTACTCTCCGACTTCCCTATTTTCTTGTTTTTGCCTTTTCTAAAGAAGAGAGCTCTTACAGACCGCACTACCCATTTGTCCGAGTTTATCATGTAGGGGCGATTTATCTGTGATCGATTTATTCAGTATTTGGATTAACGCCCACCCGTAATTATGTTCTCCTTCTATTTATAAATTAAATGAACTTCTCGCAGCTCTAACTCCAGAATTAGTTACTCGTACCTAGCTACCAACCAAACAAAGTCGACACTTATGTACCTTTGTCTTGTTACCTACCGTTTCAAAGTTGGTTAAAAAAAATGACATGTCCTTATCATATACATAATGTGTCTTTCGACTACTTCACGTAATCGTGCCTTCTAGAATACTCGGTAGGTTTCACCGTAATGCCGAGTTCAAAAAGAATTTAAAACTACAAGTATATTAATATCATCGCGTTAAACAAAGATAAACTTAATTAAATACGTATAATATTAATCGTAATGGTAAAATTATTCTTTCTAAAGAATCAAGAGAATTTGTTTGCATTTACTCATCCGAATCCATATCCAACTCGATTACCAAGTACTCCCGTCAACGAACCGCGTTTATGTCCGTCAGCTTCTCCCCGAGCTCTAGCCTCAAGTCTCGTTGAACACGAAACTCTAGAGGAGATTTCTCGCATTAGTCCGGTCCAACTCTCCTCGACGCCGTTGAAAAACAAAATTTCGGGGGAGAACTCCTGGACAAATCTCATTCCACCCTCTAACCCGTAGGTTAAACTCGTTCGGAATATCCTTCCGCTTACCGCAGTCCCTTCTTTTCTTTTCTCACCGAACCCCCAACTCTCTTTGGAATTCCTCTTATTCCAGAGTTTCCTTAGGTAAATCGTAGAAACTATTTTTCTATTCAAATGATTCCGCATTTACTTTTACCGTCAACTTTACTCATAAGTAAATTTCACAAGTTAAATCTTTTATTCAAAATCAAAATAGTTTTGTGGTCTGGGAGGATTTAATTATCCATCCTTAATCAATAAAGCGTAACCATTAGTCACGTCAATATGGTGGTCATGCTTTTCCCCTTCGGGAGAGAACACCGTCCCCGGTGTTCTTATTCTAGTTCGTAAAAAGTTCAGATAAGCTTCTGACGACAAAACTCTCACAATCTTTGTGTAGCTCCTTTCCGGTCCAAAGTGCTTCCATTGCACTTTAACCTCGGGTGATGGCTCATTTCCTGAGTATGATTCATTTCCATTATACCGTGGGGCTCGACCAAAATTCTCCATCCTGGGCTCTTACCCGCACACAATAAACTTAGATTAATCAATAAGTCTTTATCATCATGTTATTATTTGAACCATTATGCTTACCCTCTACCTGAATGTTCTGCCAATGGATTATGTGTCTTGGATCATGAACATATTGTTTTAATAACGATACATGAAAAATTTTATGCACCCGAATATGGCTAGGAAGGGCTAAGCGATACGCTATTGGTCCTACTCTTTCCAATATCTGAAAAGGACCACAAAATCGAGTTGCCAATTTTGCACAAGAGGCCCATCTTAGTGTACTCTTCTTTGGCTTAATCCTAACATACACATGATCGCCAACCTCATACTCACGGTATGACCTTCTTTGTCTCCGCGTACACCTTCTTCCCCGTCCTCAGGCGCTAAATTCTCGTCGAATTTTTCTTCACCCTCTCGCTTCCATTTCGATAGCATGTTCCGTCCTAGCATGAGTCTATTCTGGGGGCTGGTCTAAATTTAATGGAGTTCGTGACCGCCGCCCATATAGCGCCTCAAATGGACTCATCTTTAACGATTCGGTAACCATTGTTGTAGGAAAATCCCATCGTGTGTGTGTACTCCTCCTATTTAACCGGGTTATACATGACATACATTCTCAAAGATGTCTTCCAATACTTGATTCACTCGCCTATTCGACCATCCGTTCTCTCGCGGGTGGTATGCAAGAATAAAAGGCACTGCGTTCCTAACTTCGTAAACAACACTTTCCAAAAAAGCCGATGTAAATTTTACATCTTTGTCCGAGATAAATCTGCCTTAGGAATGCCATGCAAGCCTCAAGATTTCACGATAAATAAATCTGCTATCCGTACCGTCTTATGTGGATTGGATGTATGAAATGTGTCGACTTACTTAGTCTATCCACAACTACCATTATGGAATCATTACCTCGTTTTGATTTTGTAACCCGTGATAAAATCCAATGAGATCACCTCCCATTTCCATTCGGGAATGGGTATAGGTTGCATTAAGCCCGCCGGGTGCCGATGCTCTATTTTCACTTGTCGGCACTTAAACAATGGTTAGATAGCTTGCTATATCCTTCCTCATGCCCGGCCAACAAAGTAGTCCTTTCTTATAGCTGTCGCATCTTTTGATATCCCTGGTGCCTCTCGCATAATTGCTTCGTGATATTCGTCCAAGAACCTTAGTTTTTAATTCCACTGCTTGGAATGACTATCCTTTTCTTTGAAGACCAACAACCCGTCCCGGTTAATCTCATAATCCCCTTGTCCACCTTGTCCTTCAAATTCTTGTGTTCATACCATGCTATTTATACTTTCGTGGATCCTTGTCTCGCTTCTTTTTTGATTTGTTCCAAAATCCGGTTTCAATTTGGTTAACATATAACTCATAAAGATTATGCGGTTTCGCTTAATGCATCCGCAACTTTGTTCTCTTTTCCCTTCACGTGCTATGTATCAATATCAAATTCTTAACAAAGCGTTCCATCTTGCTTGCCGGGGAATTTAAGCCGCCTTGTTTAAAATAGTCGGGTTAGACTACTATGATCGCCTTCAACACAAACCTCTTCCCAAGTAAGTAGTGTCTCCATACTCGGAGAGCATGCACAACCGCAAGTAGCTTTCCTAAATCATAAGCCGAATATCGTCGTCATGATCTTTTAGTCATGATTCATATGCAATTACCTTCCCTTCTTGCGATAATACGCCCCAACCCTTCCTTGCATGCATATGTACAAACCTCGAATTCCTTATCCGTGACCGCGCTACACTTAACACAAAGCACATACACAGAATCGCTTCAATCTTTCAAAGCTATCCCGACATTCTTTTGTCCATTTAAAGATTTTCCTTTCTTTGTAAAGAAGTAAATGGGAAAAAGCTATCTTCGAAAACCCTTTTATAAATCGTCTGAGGCAGCGTCGAGGCCTATAAACGATCGTATATTCGCCACATTCGTGGCACCTTCCATTCCATGATAGTTTTAATTTTCTCCGGTCTACCGGCATCTTTTCGATATTACATGTCCAAGATATTGTATTTCTTCTTCAAGAAATCACATTTACCGAATTTACACAACCGATGGCTTCCTTAGCATCTCCAAAGCACTATTATCGTTGCATGCTTTTCATGTTCTTCCGCATCCTTAGAATAAACGTATATCATCAATGAAAATTAACACGAAGTTATCCAAATAAGGGTGGGAAATAATATGCACGTCTCATAAAAGTGGCCGGTGCATTAGTTAGGCCCAAAAGGTAATACCACGAATTCATAGTGGCCATAAATTATGCGAAAAGAAGTTTTTTGTATATCTTCATCCTTAATTCTGATCCGGTGGTATCCTGACTGTTAAATCAATTTTTGAGAACACAAGAGTTCCCTTTTACTTGGTCAAACAAGTCATCAATATCGGTAGGGGATACTCCGTTCTTAATCACTATTTAATCATGCCGGTAATCCATGCACATGTGCATGGTTTCCATCCTTCCTAACAAATGTAAAGACAAAAAGCTCCCAAGGTGACACACCGGGTCGTATATACTCCCCATTCACAATTCCCTGTCGATTTTAGCTCACCACTGCACACTCATACGTAGGAGTTCGCGAAATGGGCGAAGCTCCTAGCAGCGCTCTATCGTGAAATCAACATCTCTTTTAGGTGGTAATCCCCGGGGTATTTCTTCCGAAATACGTCCTTAAATTTCAGATTTCATGTATATTTTCTAATACAAATTGCTTTATCCTTAGACTCGTATAGTCCAACTTGTATGGTGTAATAAATTTCATTATCCCTTTCTCATGCATTTTTCCATTTGGGGAAGCTGTGAATTGGACGCGTACGTACATGCTTCTTTATGCCCCGAATTTTTTGGCGATTACCATTCGATCTCTCGTAGTAGACTATCTTTTCCCTTTGCGTCGATGAGAGTCCTGTTTCTCTAACTAATCCATACCCACCAATACATCATAGGATCCCAAAGGCAAGACATTACAATCTACCATTAATCATGTCCACCATTTGTAATGCAATAACTGATATTTTTGCACTAACTCTTCTTTTAGCTCCCGTAGCTAACCTAACCAACCAGCTCTTTAAATTTTTTTGACTTGACAACGCTTATAGATTTCCACTAATTTAGGACTTATATAACTTAGACTTGCGCTCGGATCTACCAAAACAAATAGTTTGGGACAATTTCATTTCCACTCTATCATGGTGGGTTGAAAGTCAGCTTGCCTTCGTCCTCCACGTTCGTTGTCTTGGGTATGTCGCAATATCTCCCACAAGAGAGGCCTCCCGCAAATTGGTCACCGCTTCGCCTACCCCGCCGTGGGAAATCCCACAGTAGTGTGCGCCCGTAGCCCTAACACTCCCCGCAGAGGTGGCCTCTAGTTGTGAGGTTGCTCAGCTATTTGTGCTTTCCACCGTCTTGTCTTCTCCCATCCATCTAACTTTCCGATGGTTCCTACCGAATTTCCTTATTAACCGAACTCCTGGGCCGAGATTCTCGGGTTACCTGTTTTACCCCTTTTGAAACCAAAGATCGTTTCGTTTTCTTTAATGCCACCTCCTTTACCTCGTCCACTTTGTTTTTCTCTTGCCGATAACAATGTACTGCTTTTCCGATGGCCTCATCCATTGTCTTAGGGTTCACAAACCTGAGACGCTCCTTCATATGGGCGAGTAATCGGCTGTAGTGTCTGATCTTGGCCTTCTCATCTCTTAAGTATGGTATGTCACGTTAATGATGTAAACTTAGTGATGAACTCGTCCTAGCAGTCGAACTCCGGTCTGGCCTTAAATCATGAAATTCTCGAGCCTTTTCATCATAAAAACGCCGTCAGTACTTCTTTTCCTTGAAGTATTGTTGGAACTTATCCCATGTCACATCATGATCCTCTATTCCCCCATTCTTCACTTCTTCCCACCATAGTAGCTTTATCCTTCACTGGTAAATGGCTAACCGTGCCCTTAAGACCACCGTCACAATCATACACTCCGAAATTATTTGTTCATATTAATCAACCATGCTTCTCGCCGCCCCTCCTTTTCGCCATCGAACGAGGTGGCTTTATCTTCCCCGAATTCTCCATGTAGCTCCACCTTCTCGCTTTTGTTTTCTCTCTTTCGTTCGCCATTTCTTGTGACTCAGCCTCATTAAAATTTATGTTTGGATGACTTACTAGACACACTTCTTTCTCTTCGGCATGTATCTTGTTCCTCCGATCGTCGTTTTGCCGTCTTGGAATTCTATGTCAGCACTCTGGCTTTTCAACCCTTGATTTTGCTTATTGGAGAGGCTCTTTAGGATCCTCTCCTCGATCCCGCATCATCCTTGCATATCTTCCTTGCCTACTCTTTTCCATCTCTTCCGTAATCCTACAATGTGTAACAAAAAAATGCCTATTCGATGTTGTTGTTCTTCGACCGCTCCGTTAGACCGCCGATGCCGCTTTCTATTCCCCACTCGAACCCACATTTCGGGGTTTCCTTCGGGTGGAGGTTGAATCTCTCCGACATTTCGCCGTTGCTGTTGTAAAGGTGTCTGTCTTCATTGTCGTTCCATTTAATTATCTGATCGTGCACAAAATCATTCAATTTGTAACGCGCTGACCCAATAGGGCCCAACGTTGTAATGCGGCTCGATAATTCACTTTTTTTTAACAAGCACTCAACCACAAATTTACTCACATAAAATTTTTTATAAATTCACCGTTTTGATATTTCTAACCTTAGTTTTCTCGACACTATTATCATTTACCGCAGTCCCGTAAGTACCATTGTTTCACTCATACAAAACAACTCGTCATGCTATTTAATTCATTCACACATAAATAGATCACAATCATTTAACACTTTGTAATAATACCTATCCGTAATTCATTATGGTTGGCACTTTATATTATAGTTGACATTATAACCGATGTAACCCTAGGTACCTTCTCGTCACCCCCATGGTTTAACGTTAACACAATTGTCATTACATTTTTGGTTCGGGTGATCCATTTAACCATGGTGCCCGTATGGTTTGACCGCAGACACGTGGCCTACTACACAACATTGATTGGTTTTACAATCCGACGGTGGTAATAATCTCGGATCGATAATGTCCTTTTCGTAATAACTGATTTTTCGCTCATTGTGTTCTTACCCAGCCATTTTAAGGCTCCAGAGTCATAGGGGTTACGCGGACCCGTCAAAAACATGGCGGTCGTTGGCGAAATGTCTCCCAACAAACTCATATTCTTCAACGTTTCCTGTGTATTCACCGGTATTTTCACCAATTGCTTCCACCGTTCCTCGTTTTCCATTTAATTTAAGAGTTTACTCATGATCGTAGGGTATTAAGACTATCTCCAAGCTTCTTTCACCGTTGCATAGCTTGTTTAAAATTGTCGATCCATTCCGGTTTATCTCGGTTAATCGCCTGTTTCTTTCTTTGTTGATTTGCCAATATGTGTCAGCTTTTCTTAATTCAATGCATAATTTGTTTTATGGCCGACATGAACTTCTCTAACCCCCGCGTTCTACTCCGTTCTAAATCTACAAATGTGAGGTTTCACTTCGTTTGTCATTGTTTATTGTAACCACAAAGGTGATGCAAACCTAACAATTTCCCTAACATGTTTTGGTTTCGCTCGTGTAATAATTCCAGCCCCTTTATCGTCAAGGGTTTCTCATGTCTCCGGTTACGATGGAGTTCTTACACTCGCCCTCGATCACAAAAATTCGGGGCCGTTGATGTACTTGGGGTTCCATGGCTCTCTCGCCAAACTCGGAACATTTGTTTTGTCTTTGCAATGGTAGATGGAATCGCTAGGCTTAAGGACCCGTAGCTTAGTTAACATGTTTTCAGGAAGTTGAGTCATTTTGTGAGAAATATTAAATGTAAACATGGCGCGGCTATCCGCGCTAATATTTCTTATGCTAGCCTCCGGCCGCAAGAATTTTCTACCCGTTTAGGACAGAAATCCCGTTGTTAAACAAATGTATATTTTTAAGACAACTTGCCGTGGTTTTTAACCACTGTGTCTCTCTTGAATGAATGACCAGGAATTTAATTTAGGGTTTATAAATATTCCTCTCGTCTTTTTTATTACGCCTATGGTTTAACCGGTGGTTTGAAGGTGTTCTACGTTAAACTGTGACTATTTCTACCTATTAGTTGCTACGTGTTCGGTATCCATGATTGACATGCGAGTTCAAATTATAATTTCTCTTTATGGCAATAGAATCTTGGGTGCATGTATTGTGTTATGAAAAGGGAAATGTCTATTTTTCATTGTATGCTACGATTGCACAATTATTGCAGCTTGTTCATTGTTAATGGAAATGTGATGCTCGACTCCGAAAGGATTTACATCTAGTCTCCGGTAAATCGAATTCAAGCCACAAGGTTTCCTTCAAACCGTAAATTTAGGGCCTGCCACTTTTACTTGTGAAAAGAACTCCGGGTTAATTACTCTCTCGACTTCCCTATTTTCGTTTTGCCTTTTCTAAAGTAGAGAGTTCTTACAAGTGACCAGACTCACCATTTGTCCGAGTTTATCATAGGTAGGGGGCGATTTATCCAGAGGATCGATTTATTCGTGCATTTGTATTAACGACTCCACCCGTAATTATGTTTTCTCTCTCGTTTAAATTAGATGAACTTCTGCAGCCCCTCTTACTCCCGAAAGTAGTTACTCGTACCTAGCTACCAACCCAACAATGTGTCGACACTTATAGTCCCTGTCTTGTTACCTAATGTTTGTGTTTGTTAAAAAAACTAGTCTTTATCATATACATACCGTGTCTTTCGACTACTTACGTAACGTGTCTTCTAGAACACTGTAGGTTTCACTAATGCCAAGTTCAAAAAGAATTTAAAACTACAAGCATACCGTCGCGTTAAACAAAGATAAACTTAATTAAATACCGATAATCTTTAATCGTAGCAGAAAAATTATTCTTTCTAAAGAATCAAGAGACCCGTTTTACATTTACTCATCCGAATCCGTATCCAACCGATGGTACTCGTTACCTCCCGTCCACGAACCGGGCGATTACTCGTTACACCATTTTTTGGTCATCTAACCTTTCATCATTAGATGAACCCAAGTACACCATGTAAGACCAGCTTTACCTGCAACCGTTTTCACTATGTTAATTAGGAAATCTCAAAAGGAATAATTAATTAAACCATAATTTAATTATTATTCCTTACCATGTTTAACCTAAAAACAAAGAAATTAATGAGATAAACCCATAGTTATCTTATTAATTTCTAGGAATAATTATTTAAATAATATTCCCTTATTAAATATGACCAAATCAACCACCATTAATCAAATAAATCATTATTTATTTGATTATATCCCAACCACTTCCTTAAAAGAATAAATAAATTCATTTTATTTATTTATTTTTTCATTTAATCAAGGGATTTCCGACCTAAGTCAAACACCCTTTCCCCACCAACAAATAATAATAAAATATTCCATAGAGGTGGATCTAGATGTGATTAACATTATTTTAATCATGCACCAAGATCTAGAAGGACCCAATATTTTGTTATAAATAGGAGGGTTTTCCCCATCATTCTTCACCTTTTGTTGCCTATTAGGATCACTCCTCGATCTATACACTTGGTCTCATTTCTACCATTTTGCTCCCATTGAGTTCTATCTTCTACATTGGGTTTTCTACATCTACAAGAGAGAGAAAAGCTAGATCCGAAGTGGCCGAGGACTACAAAGAACCCATCCCATTGAGGAGATCCGGATACACCTTCTTGTTTCCTCCGAGGTGCCCCTGTAATATAAAAATTCATTCAAAAATCGTGTTCTTGTCTTGTCCGTTGGATGCATGTGATAAACTCTTTACTTTTCTCGCTTAATGTCTTTCCATTTATAGATCCGTTTGTTGCAGCATTTTAACTACTAATTGCAGATTCGAAGATGTTTTGTAGCCTCTATTGTTGTTAGGGCTATTAGTTATGCGTAGCTAAAGTGGTTCTTTTTCGTACACTTCAACGAAGAATTCATACCACAAATGGCGACTCCACACGGTTTTAAATTACGACCGCCGTCGTTTTTCCTATTCCCGCATATCCGCCTACTTCGACCCTAGGGTTTCTTTTTCGGCCTTTTTTTGTTTTTCCTATTTTCATGTGGTTTTTCCTCATAAAGCCCTTAAACATTAAAATTTCTAACTTCCGTGTTTCGGCCCTATCATAAGCAGTGTGACCGACATCACCGCAACAGACGACATTTTTTCTCGAATTCGCCGCCGGAGTCCCGAGGCAGTCGGCACTTTTTGGCCCAAAAGTGTGTCCTCAGCCTCGTGACGCGTAAAACAACCCCAAAATCAAGCGACCGAGCGAAAATTGGTCAAAACCGCGACTGACTTTTTCTCGCCGTTTTTTCCGAACTTTTTCCGGGTTTTTCGAAGCTTCTCGTCGTGTTTTCTCTGCCTCTCGTCTCGTCCGTTTCGACTTGTTTTTGATCTCGCTTTTGCTCATCTAAGTGGGAACCTAGCCCCTAGGGCTTCGCACTTCACTTTTGGTGGAAGAGTTTTAGTCGTTTCTGGTGTGTCCGATTTTTCGCAGTTTCGGGCCTTCCTTTTTCGTATCCAGTACCCTCATCCTCGCATCCCTTTTATATCATCTCTTTCCTTCTCAAATCACCTCTTGTCGTTTTGTTTGGACCCCTTTTGAAGGCCTCCCCGTCTTGTCCCCCTCCGGTTTTTGCTGATTTCCTTCCTTTTTCCGCCCACCTTGCCTCCGCCTCGGGCCGTGATCCGCACCTCTTTCCGCCGCCATCCTCCGCATCCCCGTCCCTTTCGACCCTAGATCCGTCGAGCTCTTTTTTAAATGTGTTTACATAGTTTTTCCCTTTCTTTTCTCAAAGATAGTTTTGAGAGACCCAATTTCGGGTTAGATAGATGCACAAGTAGTCATATTTTTCCGTTATTTCAGTATTTTTATTCTGTTTTCCGTAGGTTTATTTTCGCCTACGCAAGACACTTTTTTCTTGCTCTCAAAACGGAAAGGGTTTAAAAATTAAAAATTAACGCACGCCACACACTAACCCTAAGTGAAGAAGCGCTCGGGTTAACACCGCCCTCGGCAAAGACTCTAAAATCAATTGTCACCGCACCTTATCCGCCCTCGTACATTACTTGACTTCGTCCTCTTCTCGCCCCGTCGGCTTCCCTTCTTCCTCGTCATCATCGGCGTCTCCAAGGCACCGTCCCGAGCCTCCTTGGCCTTCACCCGCTCTCCTGGCCGATCGACCCCGTCCGTCCCACCGTCGGCCGAGCCGTCCTTCTCCTCGATTCTTTGGGTTCTTCTTTCCTTCTCGTCTTCCCCCGTCACCTCCACTATGCTCCCGGTCCGTGGCCTAGCACTAAGCGGAATCCCCGTCCTACCGCGGACTACTACCAGCGAACCACCACAGAACTACCTTGGCTTCCCCCACCCGTGTTCTCTCGCGGTGCCCCCACCTCTCCCCCTATTTGGACCGGTTGATAAACGACCCTATACACCATAATGCTAGTTGGCCCTCGCTATGCCGTTGTGCCCCGCAACCGACATCCCAAAGTTTGACTCGCCATGGCCGGAGAAGATCCTTCAAATCATGTTCAATCTTTCCACATGTGGTGTTCATCGACCTCCATTACCGATGACGGTCGTCGTCTTCGATTGTTCCAACGCACGCTTACGTGCGAAGCTTCCAAGTGGTATGTTGATCAGCCCACTTCCTCCCATACCACCTTTGCAACTCTTGCCCGAGCTTTTTATCTACTTCCAAATTTTCCCTTCGTTATGACACTGTATCGAACTCTTGGACTTCCTTCAAACCTCTCTTTCGACCCGCTCTTTCTACCCATGTCTGGCAGGATGGCGAAGAAGACGAGCCATGCCAATCTCCTCCCTTCGAAGACCGTGTCTACATGGACTGGTTCCTTAGATCTCTCTTGTCCCCTATTGGGAAAGATGTCGCATCACATTTTCCTCAAAACCGAAGTGATGCCTCCAAATGGCGTTAAAATATGACCTGATCTACGCTCATTGTGTTATGATCCTACCGTCCTACTCCGGACCCCCCAAACTCGGTGATGCCCATACACCCGTGGGGCACCTCATGCCGCCGACCGTATCGTTGGATCTATCTCTCATCCATCCGCTCAACCTCTCATGAGCTATGGTTTTCTCCCGGGGGAGGGGGCACCACTTCTTGCACTTCTCCTCCCAAAAGAGCACGCATCCAGGATATGGCATGCCTCACTTTTCGCCCAACCTCCTCGCTTACCTCAATGTTACCCAACCTAACCATTACCCTTATCCACAGCTCGGTGCGCTCAGCCTCCTCTAGCATATGCGTTTTCGCCTCCCTTGCTCTTCAACCCCCGCAAATGTTACCACCGCCCCCCTCAAGAACAAAGTGAATGCACAGCAGGATTCATGGCTACCCAACCACCCGATGGACAAATGTGGCCCCTCAACCTTCCCATTCGTTCCTCCAATTACTCGGGATCCTCATGATAACCCGATCCTTCCCGACCGTCGACCTTCACCTTCGCCAAACTCCTGGCCCCGCCAGCACCCCGCCTCCCCGCCCGCCTCCGCCTCCGAGCATCCTTCTTCAAGTTCTGAGAGCCTCTTTCGTCACCTAGTGGCCCTCATATCCCTCAACCAAAAGTTGAGGTTCATACCAAGATACCTAAGGGCCCACGACGTCGAAACGCCGTCCTGGGCCGTAGCCGCCCATTCGTATAGCATAGTAGATGATTCGCGCAATCTCCCGCCGCCGTTTCCACACCGGAACCTCCGCTCATGCCCTCCCAAAAGAAGGCTCTACTATCTACCTTGGGCGCCGTAGATCCCGCTCGATGACCAAATGATTGTTTTCGACGCCACTCAATCGACCATCCTCCTCTCCCTCCTTCCGCCGCCTTCCAATCCTACCAAAATCCGGAACACCAACGGATCCGTGATATCATCGATGAGGGGGCATCCACCTGCGTGATGTCCACTTCGGTTTTGAAGTAACTTGATCCTCCCGAATCGGCCCCTTCCACGATCACCCTTCGAGCATGGGACGGTCATGCCTCCCGGCCCCATCGTCCGTTTCGTAATTGTTCCATCACCTCCTCGCCGGTAAGATCATGGCGTTGACGTCGAAGTCATCACTTTTCCTGCTAGATTACAACATTCTATTTGGGCGAAGCTACACGTATGCTATGTTCCGTCGTCCCATCCGCGGCTTTCCGCAAGATGTCTTTCCTCATAACGTAAAGATAGTCACCATTGACCAAGCCTGACATATCATGAGCCAAAAATCTCGTACCTCACCTCGAGACACCATCTCTTCGTAGCCAACAAGCAAACCGTTGAGTCCTGACTGGCTCCCCCCGGCGTTTACAAGGATTCCCCTCCCCGCTTGGAACTTTTCCTAGTCTCCCCTCCTCCTATCTTTCCGACCTCAGCCATCGAATGTTTGCATGATGCAACGTCTCGTCGCCTGCTACAACCCGCTTCGCTAGTCCGCAACCTTGCCCTCCGGCACCTCGCTCTTAGCCCTTCACCCGCAGCTGGTAGTCATGAGCCCCTTTATCCCCCGGCATGGTTCCTCCAGCCTTAGCCGTTTAGGAGCCGTCCCACTCCGGCCATGCTCTTCCGGTCGATACCGTTCCTAGCTCCCCACCAAAGAGTGCACACCTGGGCATCGGGCCATGGCCACCCTCTCTCTTCCTAACTCGACACTTGGGATTCCCGTTTGGTACCTCGATCCTCTAGCCCCACCTTGCCTGTCAACCCAAACCTTATATCGCTTGACCCCGGTTCAAATCCGGCCCCCATGGCTTCTCCCCGTTGCACGTTGCTCAGCCACTTCAACAGAACTACCTCCGTTGCCACCGCTTCTCGGGTAAGAAGGGCAAGCTCGTAAGGGGCATCAAAGGACAAGGCTGCCCCGACAAACCCCCGCTCCTTCCTCGCCCTCCAAAGCATACCATCGAGGGTGTTGCATGTTGCTCTATTCCGCTCCCATACCTTCCCACTATTTATCCAGCCCATGGTTAATGTCACGTTCCCCGAGTCCGCGGGTCCTTAAGCCTCTGCTCCTTCCACAACCGCGCCAAGAACCCCAAGACTATTCACACCAACCACCCCCGTGCTTTGTGTGATCTCCATGGCCATCACACCCATATTTGTCCCCGCCTCGAGGACTTCCGCACCTCTACCGCCACCCACCAATTCGAGGCCAAGCGCAATGAGTACACCTCCCATATTTGCGCATTCGCTCTGTGCCACAGTAACTACTGCATATGATCGCTCCCATCGACATTCCTCCGGATGTCGAGATGACGGAAAGCCTTCGTCCAACATTTTCTACCTATCATCATCCATGAGACCCTTGGGGAACATTCCATCCGGAATCCTCCCCGTTGTTTCGCCACCTCCCTTCGCCGGTCATCTTGGGCTCTAACATCTAGATCCTTTATCTACTTACTCTTCGGTCACCCATTGTGACCGATGCGCATGTGAACCTCTCTTCTCATGATGATGATTCAAAGCCATCTTCACCATGTCGTGGTTCTTCTTCCACCAAATACCCCATCTTCTATCACGATAACGACATTATGGAAGAAATTCCCACCCCGACTTTATCTATTCCCCCTTACATCGAACCCATGCGTTGACACCACATCCACCTGGTGGCCATTACATCAAAACCCAATGTTTGGGTAAGGGGGCACCCACATTTGAGAGACCAAGAGAAGCCATTCTCCACCACTCTCCTAGTGTATCCGGTCGTGTTGACTCTAGACCCAGATTCTTCTACATTTAGAAGAACCTCTGCAGTCCCATATCACTTCGCATCACTGCGGACGATACCCCCTATTTGCCTTCATCTTACATCGTAACCCGCCTTCTAGACATTATTGTTGACCAACCTATAGCTTTTCTACGAGAGCATCAGCTTCATTATCTCCAAATCCTCCTTTTGGGATAGTGACACCAGGTATGCCAATTCGGAAAACTTAAAGTCCATTTGATCCCTATATGTAGTACCAAAAGAGATTGGTAATCCTCCATTTCCTTTCTCAAACCGCATAACCATAACCGTAACAAATGGTACACTTTCACATCATTAAAACAAGCTGAGATTCCCATTTTTCTAAATACATTTTGGCATGACTACACATGCTTAGCACCTCTCGCCCCAACCGTAACCCTCCTCACCTCGTTTTGGAGAGGAGGTTGTTCACTAATCGAGGGTGAAATTCCTTCTCTACAACTAGCCGTTGAACTTCTCCCTCGACACCCCACCGCTGTAACGACCATCATGCTTGAGCGTGCTCCGTTTGTCCGTCACCGTGTTTCCTTTTGCAAACCATGGAAGCGGCCAAAAAACGCACCAAAGCTCAGATGACCAAAAAGTCCACCTCTCGCACTTCGCGAAGGCGAATTGCTCTAGTATACGACTCAAGGTCATGGGAATTTTGACTCATTATGGCTAGGCCCTTACATCATTTGTAAGATCTGGAAAAGGGGTGACAATTTTAGAGGATTTCGAAGGCCATCCCCTTCCTAACCTCGCAATGCACTCTATCTTAAGAAATATTACCCTTAGCATTTCCCCTCCGAAATGCATGTTTTATTTTTCTTTAGATAGCCAAGATCTCGTTTTTTTCATTTTTCCTACTTCACCAAAACCCAACTCCCGCCCATAAAACAAGACTCAAACCCCCTCATCTCCCGTGGTCGCAGCTCGCCATTTTCCGTACTCGTGTCGCACTTTTGCCCTAATACGATCCGTCTCGGGTCGCACTTTTTGCCCCAAAAAGTGCGACCCGACCATAGCTATTAAGGAGGGTCAAGCTTCAAAGCCAGGCCCCAACCGCAAATGGGTCCCTCAAAATGCAAGAGCAAGGTTAGGCCTCTTACCTCCAACCGACAGATCTCGATTCCAAATCTGGCCGGTTTGTCCGCTACGTTCGCCGCAAGATTTAAGGCCTTCTCTCCTCTCCACATCTACCACGCACCAATAGCAATGAATGATTTTGGAGGGAAAACTCGCCTCATTAAAAGAGAACCCTTGTTTCTTCTTTCGACCGTCGCGACCACACCGTAGCCCCGTTCGATGAACCGTCGCCACCGCCGGTCAGATCTCACCGAGCTCTCAAATGGGTTTTTATTAGTTTTTGGTGATTTGATACTTCAAATTTAATATTATTTTGCCTACGAAGGGTCACTTAACCGCTCCTTAAAACCGAATTTCCTCACTTACGACACTTGTACTGGGGCACCATATCGCCGCTCCCTTACCGGTCCATGTTCGTGTCGATTACCATGAGTGCCCACCTTGTGCTCATGCTTCCATGCCCCCCATTGGGGCCTTTACCGTGTGGCAAAGACTATCAAAGTCGCCTCTGTTTAGAGCATCCAAGTCCGAGTCATCATCGCATTCATGGAGTCTATCCCCGCGTCCCTGACACCCTACTCATAGCCTTCCATTCTTCTTTGCTCGGGTTCCTCTCTTGTGTCGCATATCATGACCTCCAGCCCCCACCTGCCCCCTATCCCTTTCGATATCGTGTCGGCCGCCGCCATGTCATTCATGCCCTTTGCTCTAACAAGGGAAGTCGTCCATTCGCCACTCCATCCTTCCCATTTCCACCTTCATCATTAGTGTCGGTCCGTCCGTCGCCCCTATCGTTCTTCTCTCGGCCTTAGTCGAGGATCTCTCATTGCCTCACCTACGGCGGACCTCCTTCGTCGACACGCACATTTATTCCAAGCAAGGTCTAGAGGGCTGCGTGTACCTCGGGTTCCAAACTCTTCCACTTTTGTTCGGTGCTCCTGACGTGTGGGGATTTCTCACTTCTGACTTGATCGTCTTCCGCCCTTCGTACGACGAGATCGAGCACGGATACCCAAAGGACCTGCCAGCTAGCTTGATGATTCCCCGGCGCGTGTGTGAGATGTCCACCCCTCATGAGGGGGTGGCCCCCGCAGGCTCCCCCACATGCCCGATGACCTCTTCATTTGGCAAACTTTGATGCCGCTCCGCATTTCGACAGCGATGCTGGCTCAGCCATCATAGCACATCTCCGATTTGCATGTATCGCCGTACTTTGTGAGCCCTTCCCTATTTACGTGGGGCATTTGGGTTGTATTTATCTCATGTACTCGTATGTTATTGTACTAGTCCTCGTCGTTATCCCAGGCACAGCATGTATGTGAGACTTTTCATTGTATTTTTATCGTCTCGATTATACAACAGATTTCCATGGTTCACTCTTTGTTCATCAGACACACTATTCTTTTGTACTTTGTCACTGCTGGCATAGGTATGCCTCCCCCCGCCGCCTTCAAAGACAGTACCTTCTCATAACAGAGACTTGTTGCAATTCGCGAGTCCGTCTCCCTCGTGGTCTAGTCCTTCTGAAGACACTATCTACCTCTTCTATATTTCTCCGACATACCTTTGTTGTCTAGTGATTGTCTTTCATGCAACGTACTTCGGTCATACGATTTGCTCCTCGACACTCCCACGTTGGGGGCAACTGTTACACCATTTTTTGGTCATCTAACCTTCATCATTACGAACCCAAGTACACCATGCAAGACCAGCTTTTTACCCCAAGTAAAACCGTTTTCACTATGTTAATTAGGAAAACCCCAAAAGGAATAATTAATTAAACCATAATTTAATTATTATTCCCAAATATGTTTAACCCAAAAACAAAGAAATTAATGAGATAAACCCATAGTTATCTTATTAATTTCTAGGAATAATTATTTAAATAATATTCCTTGTTAAATATGACCAAATCAACCACTAATCAAATAAATCATTATTTATTTGATTATATCCCAACCACTTCTTAAAAGAATAAATAAATCATTTATTTATTTATTTTTCACTAATCAAGGGATTTGACCCAAGTCAAACACCCTTTCCCAACAAATAATAATAAAATATTCCATAGAGGTGGATCTAGATGTGATTAACATTATTTTAATCATGCACCAAGATCTAGAAGGACCCAATATTTTGCTATAAATAGGAGGGTTTTCCCATCATTCTTCACCTTTTGTTGCCTATTAGATCACTCGGATCTATACACTTGGTCTCATTTCTACCATTTTGTCTCCCATTGAGCTCTATCTTCTACATTGGGTTTTCTACATCTACAAGAGAGAGAAAGCTTAGATCTGAAGTGCCGAGGACTACAAAGAACCCATCCCATTGAGGAGATCCGGATACACCTTCTTGTTTCCTCCTGTGTGCCCCCGTAATATAAAAATTCATTCAAAAATCGTGTTCTTGTCTTTATTCGTTGATGCATGGAGCAAACTCTTTACTTCTTCTCGCTAATGTCTTTCCATTTATAGATCCGTTTGTTGCAGCATTTTAACTACTAATCATAGATCCTAAGATGTTTTGTATGTACCTCATTGTTGTTAGGGCTATTAGTTATGCGTAGGCTAAAGTGGTTCTTCTTTTTCGTACACTTCGACGAAGAATTCATACTAACAATTACGTCCACAGCTTCTCCCCGAGCTTCTAGCCCGGGTCTTGTTGAACACGAACTCTAGAGGAGAGTTCTCGTGGACACCCGGTCCAGTCCTCCGGACTCCAATGAAAAACATAATTTCGGGGAGAAACTCGGGATAGTCCCCGTCCAATTCTCCAACCTGCGAGGTTAAATCGTTCTAGAATATCCTTCCCGCCTTTAACCGCAGTCCCTTCTTTTCTTTCTCTCTCACCGAACCCCAACTCTTTTAATTTCTTATTCCGTGAGTTTCCTTAGGTAATCGTACAACTGTTTGCTCAATCGATCGTATTTACTTTTACCATCAACTTTTACTCATAAGTAAATTTCGCAAGCAATCTTTATTCAAAAATCAAAATAGTTTTGTTCATATATTTTAATTAATTCATCCTTAATCAATAAAGCGTAATCATTAGTCATATTACTATGGTGGTTACGTAAGATTTAAAAAATGAGAAAAGCATAAAAAGTAATATATATGGTAAAAACATAATTTTAATACATTATTAAAGAAATGCTTAATATTTTATATTAATAAGTAAATATCTAGAACCAACCCATAAACCAAATAATATTGAAACATTTTATGCAAATTTGAAAAAAATAAATAAACCTAAATCAATAGTTTAAAATTTAAATTACAGAGTAAACCAAAAAGAAATTAAATAAAATAATAATTTAACCAAGCTGAAAAATATTTACTTTTTTTTTAAATAATAATAATTACTCATCAACTTTGGGAATTGTATCAGGTAAAAAGAACAATCTATATTTCGTTACATACCGATTTACATGAAAGAAATAAATAAAATAATAATTTAACCATGCTAGAAAATATTTACATCTTTTAAATAATAATTACTCATAAATTAAAGAAATTAAATAAAATAATAATTTAACCATGCTAGAAAATATTTACTTTTTTAAAATAATAATAATTACTCATCAAATTTGGGGAATTTCATTGTGCAAAAAGAACAATCTATATTTATGTTACATAGTCATTCGTATGAAAGAAATTAAAATAAAATAATAATTTAACCATGCTAGAAAATATTTACTTTTTTAAATAATAATTACCATCAAATTTGGGGAATTTCAACGTGCAAAAAGAACAAACTATATTTATCTTACATACTCATTTACATGTTCATCCAATCTAATTACATTGTAAGGGCGTTCTTATTTGAAAACAACTCCCCTAAGGGGTTCCCAATATTTGAAAAAACTCCCCTAGCTATGTCCATGTCTGTTTTATTGATCAAATGTTAGACAATCGACATGTTTTAGGCCATTAGATCCACAAGTAAATAGTTTTATATATGTTTTATATAATTTTTGTTTTTTTTTTTTCATTTTTAATAAGTTAGACTGAATTTAGGTTTCTTTAAAATTTTACTTATCAAATGTATGTAAATTTTCATACATCCAAACACATATATTTTTTATTGTTTTATATTATTTTTGTTACAAATATTCTATTATTTCAAAATACATGGTTTTTCTTAGATATTTTACCTATATGTTTTATTATTTATGAGTAGTATTTCTAATATATAAAAAATTTAATTTAATGATTTTTAAAAAAAATATATGATCTTTTTTAAATTTCCAAATTATGTGATTTATCTTGAGAAAAATGATGAATGTTCATAATTCTCATTTTCAGTCAACATTAAATTTACCTCTAATTACTTAGTTCAATATATGTAGCACCCCCCAATTTGTGTGTTGAATTTTTAAAGTTAGACATTTGAACTTTAATCCTAAGGGGGTGGACCCCAAGGGATAAGTATGGTGTGAATGTATTTGCATATTTTATTTGAGGAAATAAATAAAATGATTGTGCATTTTGACCAAGATGAGAATGAGAGATCACTTGCCAAATCCATGAGGATGGATAAGGCAACAAATCCCCAAAATCTTTCAAAAATCCTTGAAAGAAATTAATTTAGATTTGAGGAGGAATCTAAATTTACCCAATGAAGAGGAAAGTAGTTGGGAAGAGGTGAGAAAAGCTGGAAAAGCTGAGGAAAAGCTTAAAACAGCTTTAAAGAGTCCCAAAATGGGAAGCCTAGGCTAAACAGGAAAGAAAGCATCCTGCTATTCTGGACGCGGAATTAGAAACATGCTTTGGGGAAATATGAGCTTAAATAAGCTGCTCCTAAGCAGATCAGAGGTTGGTCTGTGATGGAGGTGATCTCAGCTCGGGGGTGAGTCCTCGGAGACAAAGAGGACTCTAAGGTTGGGAGGTTGGTCAATTGCAGCAGTGGTATGTTCCTGAAATTTTGTTCATTTTTATGTATTATGGTATGAATTGGCTACATATAAAACTTAAGGGAATTTTTATGATTGATTTTGGTACTACATTTAACAGAGTCCATCCTAAGGCATTCACCTTCCAGATTTTGTTTAGTTGTAGACCAGAAATCCATAGAGTAGAAACCACAGAAACTCTAAACCAAGGTTGGTTTAAATCTGAAGTTACTTAATCTCCACAGATAATTAAATATTATCTTGTTTCCTGTAGATGAAAATGTGATATTTATGCTCATATGTATGCTAGAAAAATATTGTAGCAGAACTGAAGTTTACATGGTACAAAACAAAAAGGGAAGAAAGTAAGATATTAGAATATGACATTCGAAATTGTGACAGAAAAGAGTAATTCTACTCTATATGATTATTATAACAGTTATAAGTGTATATATTGCATTTCTAAATCTATCCTTAATCCTTGAAAACAAGTATTATAGCAAAAGACTTAATTTATAATTAAGGTCCTCTAGTCAAGCACTATTGAATACATATAGGTATACATCAAAAGAAAAATAGAATTTAAGAGCAAGGACTTTAGAATATTTATTCTTATTAAACCAAAGATCAAATCTACACTATAGAAGTGTTACAACATTCATAGCCAATATAGGGTATATTGTATTTTAAATTCATCTCTAACCCTTGAAATAAATACTATGGCGATGGATTTAATCTATGGCTAAGGCATAATACCAAGCAACTATCGAATACATGTATATGCTTCCAAATTACTAAGTGAGTACCTAGCGCTAAACCAATAGAACATTTTCACATTGATTTCAAATGGAATATGGATATATGAATCCTATATTTATATATAGGAATGAACTATATATGTTAACAAGAAATATAAATACAAATCCGATAGTCTAAAATGAGATATGGACGTGAATCATAATTGGCAAAAGGAAATCTTTTATACAATCCTTATCACTATTCGGTTTCATACGTAGGCAAACTCCATAAAACTACGGTCGTTAGTACTTATACCAGACTTTAGACTGAAGTCAAACAAAAGTATCTAACTGTCAACATTACATTGGACCTTAATATTCGATCCACTTAACCATTATATGACACGATTGAGGCGAGATTAAAACGATGCTCTATGGCATAATCCATACTTGCAATAATTAAAAATTATGATACTACGCATGGAGATCCGAGACGATGACTCGGTTTTCACGCCTGTTATTACTCTCCCTGCAACGAACTATGATCAACTGATATAAAAGAAAACTATGACAGTAATCATACCACAGACCGGCGCATCATAGTTATGATTCTGAGGAATCTCTACCACTATTAAAACATCAGGCATACAGCGTTAAAAATTTCGCTCACGGACGAGTATCAACAATGGGAGAACTCGGAATCTGATCTGGAACAATAGGTCGATTTGGGGAAACGAGGCATGCGTTGAAATAGTGTAAATATGATTGATTTCCCCAGTTCAACTAAGAAGCACAAAATAAAACAAACAAACGAAATCATGACATAGGTTCTAAATAGTTAACGGTTGAGGGCAAACGATATCAGTCGTATGAAAGCACAGACTAACAAATTTGGAGGCATCCACCTCTGCGACTGAGCGAACGAGTTAGGGTTTACCTGTGTTTGGGGTTGGTTCCCACCCTTGCGTCGCGTTGATCCACACGCTGGTTACATAGACTAGAAGCCGGCTGTAGTGAAATTAACCAAACGGAATGCCGGACTTCGCAAGATCCCATTCCGGGACTCAAAAACAAAAAGAACAGAAACCAATAATATGTTAACAACCGCTGCGGTGAATAACCATTTGAACCGCCTGCAAATATTTTCCACACGGTGATGCTTACTGAATGCAGCCGTGATAGCGTGGGAAAATAAACTCTTATGAGAAAAACAGTAGGGTTACCACAGTAGGGTTATGAGAAACTATACAAAGAAAAATAACTCTGCGTATGAAAAAGGGCAGAAAGAACGCAGCCGGCATATAAATCGAGGATTTATAAGCGCTGGAGGGCCGTCTAGATCTCCGCTTTCCAGTGAACCGTTTAAGATGACCTCTCTGCAAGAACAACCAGTAAATGGATGAGACACCGTCTATGAAAGCCAGAAACTATACAAACGATGGAACTCAAGAATAACGAGAAACCTTACGCTTGAACCTCCTTGGCCCGTCGTCCAACCCTCTGCGATGACTGAGAACCCTGCACATGAGTAACATAGAGCACAGCCGTGAGATAGGTGAAAAGCCACAGTTCTAAATCATAGAAATAATTGAGAAGGGGGCGGGTGAATAACTCAGCACGAAAACCCCAATTTAAACAGAGAAGACCCCGCAACCCTAAACTCACTGCCCCATAAATTCCGATAATCCTGAGGTCGATGGGGAAAAACTCAGCCACGTCAAAGGGGCGAGTACCAGGCGGTAGTAAAGTGCGCAGAGAAGGTATGGGGAGATGCTACACCTCGCATGCGTGAAGGTAAGAAGGTAACCTAGCAATAATAACCTCCCGAGACAGAACTCGGCCTACAGTACTAGTACCAGTTAAAGAGGATAAGTAGCGAGCCACCCGTCAATTCCTGCTGAGCAGATGGTACCTTCCGCTCAGTGGAGCGACGACGTCCCTGCCTGCAAATTCATTAAAGTAGCAAAACCAAAACTATACGTTAAACTCTGTCGAACAGAGCACGGTGCGACATGATTATGGAAAACAAAAAAAATTAAAACGCCTGTTATACACTCCCCGTATGAAATCACAGCATGTATGCATGGGTCAGAATCCAAATGATAATTAAATCTCCCCAGGATAAATGAGTTCGGATGGGTTTATAGTTTATCTACGCCGAAAAGCAGATCTGGATATCATTACAGGAAATGGTAGTTGTGTAATTATAAATTGATAATGTTCGGGTCACCGCGGCGAATTCCGACTAGAAGTGGAAAGTAAACAACGCAAAAACGATGTACGCGTCGGAATTGGTAGGTCAAACCTTTCATGATGAATAGAAGAGGCGCGGACCCGTAATTATACAACTGGTTCGACCGCCATAACCTTCTATTAGGGTAGACTTACGCGGTTATATAAATCTGCGTATATCCTTGGAATTATTCGAACTGTGCATGATGTATTATACTCATAACCATATCCCGAGAAGTAGTCAAACTATGATTGACTATAGATTCTATAGGTCGATACCCTTTTTAAACAGGTAGATATATACATAGGTGATAACTATTATATGCCAATTATGTGCGTACCCATAATGTTTGAAAAAAGGAGGTATTTTATTTATATATGCGTTACATATATACCTAGTGGGGCGTGCAAACACTCTTACCAAAATATATATATATGGGATATATTTATATATATATGGGATATATATATATATATATATATATATATATATATATATATGTTTTTATATATATGGGATATATTTATATATGGGATATATTTATATATGTGTTATGCATAGTCATGCTCATTCAACCCCTTTTTTAGAATATGTATATAGATATACATGTGGACTTCATATACCAATGGTATAGGTATTATATATATAGAGGGTGTATGTGTTAGATATAAATGGTATATGTGTTGTATAGAGTTTATACCTACACTATGTAGAGGGAGTGTCCCATATTAATATAGAGGGGATCTAAAATTTTGTATCCATGGGGTTAATGTACCTATGGGGAATATAAATCCCAAATTCTGAACTTAACATTCAAGTAACCAGGTAGAAAAAAAAGAGAAACATCAGTATATATATGAAAAAAAAAAAAAAAAAATTTCCTTAACTGGAGGTGTTACA